>CM048851.1:56511455-56821455 GCA_026545225.1 Cornus controversa | reverse complement strand
CTTCCCTTTCAAGAAGGCTTGAACAAACTGAGACCTAGTTTTTCCCGTTGAAGACGTAAACCTTGTTGAATATTCTGGAACTCGCCTGCTGCAATGTTGATGACTTGCTGATTGGTAGATTTGGAAACCTTAGTCATGATTTTGGATAGAAATCTGGACTCAAGAAGACCGATCTAAAAAGGAAAAAAAGGGTTTTGGAAAAATGGCAAAGCAGGCTAGAAAAGAACCAAAAGAAGGCAAGGAAATGGATGTTTAGGCCAGGAAAAAAAATTAGAAGAAATTCCTTTTATGACGCAATGCAGGCCACAAATTTACACGAATTCCCATAGAGCATTTAGCTCTGATACCATGTGAAATAATGGAAATTTTTAATATCCCTTAGCAATGTACAGGGAAACAATATATAAGCAAAAACAGCCTACAAATCTGGAAACTAACACCTACAAATCTGGAAACTAACAACTTATAATACAATCCCTATAAATCAGGGATAATGGTTATAGCTGGTGATTCTAACAGTTTACAGAAGTCAAAAGGAGCACATGGCCCAATGTGATAAGAAGCTCGGGGCCCAATCTGTCCCACGTCAGGATATTAAATAAAAATATTACTTTTTTACTCTAAAGTAATTTTACGAGTTACCTTTTTACGTATCTTTCTACCTTAAAACAATTTATCTTTACCTTTTCACTCTAAAGTATTACGAGTTATCCTTTATCTTTTTACTTTTGAGAAGACAAGTTACTTTTACAATTTTACTCTAAAGTAACTTTTTATCTTTTTACCTCCCAGACACCATTGTCACTTGTTTTTCAAATATATAAGTATTGTATTATAAAATTTAATGTATATATATATATATAGTAAAAATAAATGACATGTATATTTCTTTTCCCTTAAAAAGGGTAGGACAAATATTTTATTATTTAAGATAGATGACCTATATTTTCACCACCGTTTATTATTTATGACCGTGTCCACATACCCGTGTCTACTTTTGGACTCTTTTCAGCCGAGTCCACGTATCCAATAATTTATAAGATGGATGAGTCTAACCTCTAGACACGCACCAGTGTCCTATACCCGTACCCGAGTCCAGGTAACATAGATCATCCCTCCCTTGATATGTATGTGAACCTAATCAACAAAAATGTAACTTATTCAATCACAACAAGAAGGCCATTACCCACTGTTGGTCCCAGCATTTTGTTGATACTAGGAGAGGTTGACTGGGTGCATTCCTTCCTCCAGCTTTATTCACATGAAGCAGATGCTCTCAGACTCGAATCACGTTATCAGTTGCTATATACTTAAAATAATATATAACTTAAACACAATGACGTATAAAAATTATATTAGTGGATTGATGACATTAGGTTCATGGTTCAATTTCAGTGGTTGTATGGTGAACTCATCAACACTGACATGGAAAGAAACAAATTTAACAATTAGAAGAGATCATAGTAACAATGGAACCTACCGGTCATACTCAATATTTTCTGTTGGAGATACAGTAAGATTATTTGCACTTTCGAAAGCCAACAAGTAAGCAACTCCAACCTGTTAAACATGCAACTATAATCAATATTAAAAATATACAAAAGGATGCAACACTAAGTGGGGAAAGTAAGGACTCTCAAAATGAATTCTATAGTAAGGAGACAAAAGATTGCTGCCAACAAAAATACATTATGAATCTCTTAAAAGAAAATAGTTTTCAGTAAACCTTTTGACATAATAACAGCCACAATTTCCCTCAAAATGTTTACAATTATTAAATCAAATTATATACCATGCTTAGAAGTACTTCATAATATTAAATTTCTTGGCCTAAAATTCGAATCCTTGATCTCAAATAAACGTCAATCTTAGTCTAGAATTTCTCTTAACCTTCCAAATACTGTCAACACACTTGATCTTTAGCCAAGTATTGGAAACAATCTTTCACCAATTACCTTCCAAAATAGCAAGCCTTCCATGAGGATGGCCTCTTTTGCCATCCATGAGATCTAGCCCTGTTCTCTATGCTTGAGCCTTTAGGCATGTCTATAGAGACATGACACACGAAGATATGGTGCAGATACATGTACAAGATTAAGTTTCTCTTTCCTGTGACCAAGATGGTGATGCTCACTTTGAGAAGCATGTGTAGTCTACTGCAGGAGCTCCTAAGAATAAAATTTAGTCATGAGGCCCACAAGGGCCTAAATGTTAGGGGAACACATCTATCAAGAACATTCTACAGTTAGATAAAGGGCAGAACTCATTAATAACAAATGATCACACTCGTCATAGCTTTCTCCATTCCAAATAATAACCTTCAAGGTTCCAAGAAGCTAATAATGACGTAAAATAGTCTCTCATGATAAACATGTGCAGCATAACCTTCAATATATCCAAATGAAAGCACCTAATATTCCCTTGCATTTTCTAAGTTATCTAGCTGAGTCTTCTCATTCATGAGCTTCTAGCAATGAAGCAACTTACTCTCCTTCGTATGATCAAATAAGACTACAAACAAAAACACCCAATCATCAAAAATCACCAATGAAACTTTGAAGCTATGTCTTCTATGTTTGATATCCTTGGATAATATGCCCAAATTTTGTCTAAAAGGGATAGGTATTTAGTTTCCGAAATAGTAAATACAAAATGATCATGATGTATAGAAAAGAAATCAGTCATCTAATTACAAAAAGAAAACCGGTGGTTTATTTTTTGCTGGGTTAAACAAATCAAGCATGTGATAATTGTATGAAATGCCACAATAAGGACAAGTGGATGGATTACAAGAAGAGCTGAACAAACTCACAGCAGCAGAAGAGCTAAGACCTGAACTGTCAAGACTCTCAGAACCACAGACAAATCCTGTGATACCCTGAAACAATGGCAACAATGATCAATTTATTAAAATGTTAAATTTGGGATCACTACACAAGCTGACAGAAATATATTAAAAACCTTTTCGCTGCATTCAAGAACTTTGGCAAGGAATCACAACAAGAGTTAAAGTCATTTCCTTCCATGGACTCTAACAGCCATATGAATAACTTGGCCCATACACTTCATAGAAGAATAGGTGTAAATAAATTAAATTTCCTGGACAATGCAACCCCTCAATTGAGTCAATCGGTTATAACTGGCTGGTAGGATTTTAATCCTAATAAAATTTGGAGTATAAAAAAGGCAACAAACTGACACACAGTAAAATATAATAAAGTTCTAGCTTCTAATTAGACAATTGTTCTGCATTTTAGAGGTCTGTTAAAGAGACAGAGAGAAATTTTGAAACCCTGTACCTAAACACAGGACACCAAGGTCCAGACAAAGCCCATCTCAATGGATGTCACTCCAATAAATTGCGCTGAACAAGGGGCCCGCTCCCCAAACAAATGCAAAAAAGGCTGAGATATTGCCAAGGTCAAATCCTACTAGCCCAATTTTACTTCTTTTTATGTAGGATGTTTCACCCTAATGGAAATCTGGTATTGCTGGTGTGCAAATGCATGGATGAAAGCAAAGTAAGTACTTCCTTCTAATACTGTTCAGGCCCCTTAAAAGCATGGGTGGTATCACTCGCTCGGTAGCATATTCCAATCTTTAATGCAAGTTCACTCACAGTTGTAGGATATTTCAAGGTGCCTTTAGCTGAGATCAAAATGGCCAAAAAATCAAAGTCATTCACATGAGATGGGTAGATTTCCTCTTCTGTCCATTTCAAGGGGAGAGATTGGTTTCAGTTTATCCTTGCTCCATTCCTTTCAGAATGGTGAACCAGGTAAGAGCTACAATAGGCACCCTAGACAAACTTCTACTATCTCAATAGAGAGGAAAGCCTTAATCATAAAGCAGCTAATTATAATGTGAGGTTATCGGCCTATTGAGGAATTGTACCTACACTAGGTTGTCATCTCATCCCCATATGCACCCCTCCTATACTTTTGAGTGTCATGGGGAAAATTTAAAAGTCCAATCCCCACCTCCCACTATAATAGAACATTCAATGAGTTATCACTCAAGCCCTTTAGAGTCCACAAGGGTGTCCCTTGCTCCAAGAGAAGTTGTAAAGGCATTAAATCACAAATTGTTGTGCACATAATGACCAACTCATTGTTGGCCCCTTGTCCCCCATTCTTTTTTGATAACTACAATGCAAATCCTTGACTTGTCCTTTTCATTCCTTTTCTAGATTTTATCTTTCACATGTCCTATTACGTAAGTGGCAACTATAACTTCAATCATTTATGCTAGTATCGGTGTAAATGATATAATCTAGACAAAATGATGTGACTATATGCATAAGTCAATGGTGCTTTTCGTTCATCCCCCCTATACAAGTTTCCAGCGATCGTTTGGACATTTACAAAAAAGTCCACCCTTATGTACCTTAAAAGATGTGCTGAAGTAGGAGGGTGTTTGTAACGTCCCCACCCTATCCCGACACAATGTTGTCCGCTTTTGGCTCCCCTGGACCAGAGACTTCCTAGGAGGTCACCCATCCTGGTACTATTCCCAGCTAAGCACACTTAATTGCAGAGTTTTGGTGGGTTCACGGCCATCACCGCTTTAAAACGCGTTGTGTCATAAAAGGGTGATCAACATACATATAGTACTTCACATTTACCTGCCCAGGCGATGTGAGATCATGACACCCGTAGCCTGCCAGTGTTCGCCCACACCACACCCACCCACAGAGGTCGTCACAGTGTTACCTTCGCTTTGTGCAATGGAAAAACCTGGGCTACCAAGGATGAGAATATAGTTTCAAGTAAAAATACAGCCACTTCGTTCATACAAATAAAGTCGAAGAACAAGCCAGTACCCGAGCTTTCCTTCCCATCACCAACATCAACAAAACAATACGAGGTAATGCCCTTTCATGCAATTGAATTATAGATAAATTTATGTGTTCACATGGAAATTCTTAGAAATAAAACATATGCAGCTGTTTCCCCATGTTAGGGTCCTGGAAGTTGCTAGTCCAACACACTATGTTGGTGTTAAAACAGGGTACTAGCATCAATTTATGAAAATCATCACTTTTTCCGAAAAGGACATATATGTACAATGTGCCAATATATTTGAGTATTCTAATTTATTTGATACTTGGACTTCAAATTCATCATAGCCCCTATTATCCATAAGGAACAACAAAGAAAATTTTACTCAAAAAAACCAATTTCAGTACCTAGGATCAATAATGCAAAATGATGGTGAGATAGATAACGATATAACTAGTAGAATTAGTGCGGGTTGGACAAAATGGAGGCAACCTGGTGGGATATTGTATGATAAAAGAAAAACATATAGGCTAAAAGACAAATTTTATAGGACTGTTGTTAGACCAACCATGTTGTATGGGGCGGAGTATTGGGCCCTAAAAAAGGAATAAGAACAACGCCTTCATGTAGCGGAAATGCGAACGTTAAGGTGGATTAGTGGAGTGACTAGAAAAGATAAGGTCACTAGTGAGAGTGTGAGAGAAAAATTAGGTGTAGCGCCCATTGGTGAGAAAATTAGAGAAAGTAGACTTAGATGGTTTGGACGCATCTATCGAAGACCTAGAGATGCGCCAATGAAACGAGAAAAACTAATTGTAATAGAAGGTAAGAGACAGAAAGGACGTCCAATAATTACATGGGATGAGGTTATTAAAAATGACTTGAAAAAGTTAAACATAGTAGAGGAAATGGCATGTAATAGAAAAGAACGGAGAGAGATAACAAAGAAAATTCTCCAACCTGTCTTAGATGATTTCCTCTACTTTGTAGTGCATATAGTGCTCCTCTGGCATAAATTCCCCAATTACATTCTTCTTGTAGTTTGGATGAATCATTTGATTGGATCTTGTCATTTGACTTGACAGCATTCGGTGGAAGTTGAATTTCATCTACTCTGTGAAACCAATAACACTAAATAATTCAATTTCAAAAATAATACAACAATAGTGTAATAAAACTAAAATTATATGTGCCAACCCACCAATCATTGGTAGTTTTTCAAACAAGAAACAAATAAAAAGTGAGTCGCAATGATTGGAACCGTAAGCTTCATATGCTCGAAAAGAATGTGAAAATAAACATATATATATCATAATGCCCAGTAACATTTCACTTTTCATGAGAAGTAATTCATAACGTAAGAATGTGTTGTTCTTTGTATTCCTATGATAATCATATGATTCACATGGTCAAGACTCAGATTTAGTCTACTTGATTATGTATAATCACCACTAACAAAAAGTTCAATGTTAATGTGATGGTCTGTTGGACTTGTGTGCCATAGGCACATGAAAGCTTGTCTTTAGGAAGCAGATAAGGGAATTGTTGTGTAGAGAAGATCACAAATCCTTCATAAGCTAGAACACCATTTTGATTATAAATAGAAGGTCTAGTCCCATGCCTCACAATTCAATTCCATCAAACTTGAGTCTGGGAGAGTTGAAGAACAAGAAACCCATAGCTGACCCCTTTCGTGAGACAGTCAATTTGTTTCAGAGTGCAATGTTATACAACTTGCAATTGTAGGTAAGACTCCTGTCTATCTTGCTAGCTCCTGCTCCAAATTATTTGTTAAGGAAATCAAGAAAGAAAATCAATATTGAACTTGTCAGGCGTTAGCTATGTACACTCCAATATGTGCAAAATTCTTGTGTCAGGCAATGATGCGACATAGGCTATGGGTATAAGAAATGAATCCATCCACAAGACTACTTGACAAAGGAATAAAGGAACAAGTTCTTAGTTCACTTGAAGGTATAAAGTTTTCCCCAAATTTGTACCTTTTATAGTTTTATTACATGGATGTTTCACTGTGAAAGTAAGTATATGTCCATTAAGCCACTTTGTATAAAAATTTAATGTTCCACCAAGTAAATTATGTAGCAGGTCTAAGGAATTAGGAATTAGACGAATCTGATACCTAGACATACCCGCACTAGACAGACGAACATGATACCTAGACATACCCGTACTAGACACATGTATCGAAGTCCAAGTAGCATATTTCACTTGAGGGTTTAAGTTTTACTTTAAAATGTGTTCCCTTCATTCCATGGATGTTTCACTATAAAAATAAGTAGCTTACCGCACTAGACAGACGAACATGATACCTAGACATACCCGTACTAAACACATGTATCGAAGTCCAAGTAGCATATTTCACTTGAGGTTTAAGTTTTACTTAAAAATGTGTTCCCCTTATTCCATGGATGTTTCACTATAAAAATAAGTAGCTGTCAATAAGCCACTCTGCATAAAAAATTAATTTTTACAAAGTAAATTATGAAGATAAATTGGCCACATCAATAATTTGCCTGTCTCCCCAGGTCTAAAGATTTAGGGATTAGAAGAATATGTTACCTAGACAGGGGCGGACCTCCATTGGGGCCATGGATTATGGACCACCCAAAATTTTGAAAAAAATCCTACAATATACATGTATTATGAATGGTACAAAATATGAAGAATGTTTAATTTTGGCCCCTCCAAAGTATAAACAAACCTCAATTTAGATTCTTTTTTACCGTATTTTTGGAAGCTTCCATTTGAGAAAAACGTCAGAAATTAGTATTTATATTTTTCTAAGGGATTATGAAATACTTTTAATTTATAAAAAAATTCGTATATCTTCTTTAATATATAAATGTATAATCACTATTTATATCTTTTTTTATTATGAAACACTATAGTTTTTATATATTATTTTGTCGTATTTATTTTTCATTATACAACTTTGATTTTTATTTTCACATTACTAAATCCGCCCAGCTCCCACCCACCCAAAAAAAAATAAAAAATTAATGTTTCTGGGTCCGCCCCTGTACCTAGACATCCTCACATTAGGCATGTGTATCCAACTCCAAGTAGCACAGAAATTGGTCACGATTTCAGTACTTTACTAAATTGAGAGAGTTATAATCAATAAAAATTGCTTTAAAAGCTGAAGCTGTTAACGGAATGTACCAGTCAACGTACATCAAGATATCATACGCATCCTCACATGCAAACCCCTCTTGCATGTGGAGTGGCACAAAAACAAACACAACCGAGTTCAAACAATCATTGGAGAAACGTGAACCTAATACCTCCCACAATAAAATTTTTGAGTGAAAATTAGCAAACGATTTCTCTAGAAGTTAAAACTGCTAGGAAATCAAACAAACTCATATGCAATAAAGTTCTGTGTGAATTTGTCTGATTCTAAACCTTCAAAAAAATACTCCCCTTACTTTATCTTGATATGCTTTAAGCATATAAAAGTTCTGAAACGTACCTTCGGCATATGAGGTTAACATGAAATACATACTGCCTCCCTTATAGATATAATAAAAGCACATACTTGACCCACTCATTAAATCTGCCGCAAGTGAGGGACGCATCAATGATTTTAATTCTTAAGTCATAGCCTCTCTCACCAAAAATAAAATAAAAAAAACAAGAGAGAGAGAGAGAAGCCACCTCTATGTGAGATATTTTTAACTAAAAACCAGATTACATTGTTTTACTTTGAAAGACATTTTATATAAGCCATATGAATCCACAATTATTAACCACTGAAATATGGAAGAAATATCGTATATATATATTAAATAAGTCAACTAGTATTCCTGAACCATGACGAGCGCCATTCCCATTCCAATATAAAAAAATTATTACAGAGAGAAAATATCTTTTTAAACAAAGTTTGCTACATCTTAGTCACTAACTCAACGTCGTGAGCAAAACTCTCCAGACTCTTATACAATATCACACAAGGTTCTCTAGATTTTTTGAATATTGATTGTTGCTTTGTTTGAAAAATAAAAAAAATTCATAGCATGTCTGTATAAATTTTGTTGTTGTTCACCAAGGATACCTACTGTAAGTGGAATTAGAATTGGAAGTCAAAATACAAAAAGGAAGTTGCACAGTAGAAGAAAGAAATTTTCACATTGAAGAAGCTAAAAGGATCCAAGAAAATTACCCCAAAAGAAAAGAAAAAAAACTCATGCGAAAATGAAATATATATCTAGTATTGACACTGACACAAAAAGCATCAATCAAACTTTTAAACAAAAGGCAATATGTAAAATTAGAATATCAAATTAAAAGTTTTAAAAACAAAAGAAAATATACAAAGATCCTGATAGTTGTCTTGATCAGTATATTATGATAGCATTGGTCCAATAATGATAATACCAAGGATCGCGACGATATGTCGATGGATATTGCAATGTGTCAATACCAATCTTGACATTTTCTATAATCTTATACCTGTAGGCAGTAGATATACTTTAAAATATACAAACATGATAATCAGCATTTAAACACTAAAGAACAGAGATGCATCATTAATGTTTGTTTTCTGGAATCATAGCTTCTTGAAATTTATAAATTATTTTCCTCCCAATTTGCTTAATGGTGGTCAACACTAATATCTTCATAGGCTTAGTATAAGTTGATAAATAGAATAAATGTTCCATCAAAAAGAACTACAGTATGATCAAGTTACAAAACTTACCTGTTTGGAAAAATATTAAAAGAGATTTAGGAAACTAAAAAAATAATAGTGACATGAGGTTCCTCACCTGAACCTAACATCCCCTTTAAACTGTCCTGATCGTAGTAGAACCTACATAAAAAAATTCTGCTGAACATCAAAGGAGCATGACACTAGAAGGAAAAAAAAAACTAATGAAGGAAGATTGCTTGAAAGATAATCTAAAAATTAAAATTTGATGAATATCTTTTTATATATTACACTTCAAATTTCTCACAGGGGAAAAAAAATTAAATTCAAACAAGAAAAAAAAGGGCACACACACACACATCTATGGTTTGCCTCCAACTACATATATTATGTTAATAATACTGTCCAGAATGTGAAAATAAGAAATATATGTGTATATATGAATGCAATTTGATAGGTGAATCTAAATTTCAATAAATCAGAGACAATGTGTCATTTTGCAATATGAGATGACAGGGCCAACCTATGTTACCTGGAGCCTGACGTTCTCAATGACATGTACAGTAAAAGTAAATAATGTAGATGACATACTTGGAACGATTGAAACATTTCTAAATGTGAGACTGATTTTGCTTTTAGCAAGTCACTAGTAATGGTTCATGATATAATTAAAATGAACAAGATTGACTTTTACTTCCGGAAATTTGTTACATTATACTAATTATACAACAACATGGAACTTAGAGAATCCTATACAAATTAAGCTATTAATGTGATAAAGCCATATCCCTAATTCATTCCCAAGATTCCTTGTTAGACTTCACTTCATTTTTATGATGTTAGTTCACATAAATAAGAAAACTAACAAAACAAATAGTAAAACACTACATTGATTGATAAAGGTCCTGAGAAATATATCAATTATCATGTTATTACATTGGCATTCTAAAACAGAAATTGCTAGGGTATTAGCATTTTATATTAACCATGGGACAGACATTTTTCCATTTAACAAGGCTCAAACAGATTTTCACATAAAAGTATCTTCCACAAGGACAGATTAAATGTGGAGTCCCAGAAGAGAGAATCAAGGAATCGTGGGCAATGACCAACCAAGAAAAATGACCCAATGGAAACAAGGGGAAAGCAAGTCACAAGCTACTGTTAGTAGTTTATTAGATTAGGACTGTTCTCTGTCTAGGTTTAGTACTTGTTTTGGTGAAGGATTTGTTATTTCCTATTTCTACTTGGATTGGTAGGAGTTATTTATTAGTTGATCCTTCTCTTGGATTGCGAAACCCAGTCCATTAGTAGCTTAAACAATTTAAATTTTGATATAATTTCAGTCCTATTTGGTTATAGTATTGACTGGGTGAAGTTTTAGTAGAATTATGTGTCTCTGGAGTTATTTAGTTTCTCGCTGTAAATATAACTCCTCACTAAAATGACAAAAGATGTTATTGAATTGTTTGTTTTGGTTAAAATGTGAGTTTGGAACTCCTATAATGATTTGACGGTGGATCCTAATCTAGTCCACATGGAGCAGGTTTCACTCTCTCTAGCCTTGGGTTTTTTTTTATGATGCAGTGCTCTTTACTCCCCTTAAATTACTAAAACCTGAGTGAGACAAATTCACTAATCCACAAACCCTAATCCTATATCCCTTTGATTGATCTATTAACCAACCACTTTCTCATCATAGTTAAGCTCTAGAAGCTAAGAAACCTTGGACTATCATGCATCAGTTTGGTATAAGAGCGCACAGATCATTTCCACACACCGGTTGTTCGATTGAATTCCTGTGGTTATATATATCAAATTTAAGCAGATTTCATTTTGAACTCATGGGGGTTTTGGACAAGAATGTTTCTGCATAATTTCTAAGATTTAACAACTAGTTTAATGGGCTGAAAAAAGTGCCCATTAACTAGAAAAATTAGTGAAATATTTTCAGGTCTAGCTTTGATTCTTTTAGGACTGAGACAAGATGCTTGTCAAGGGAGATAACTCAATATCAGGAGCAGTTAGTACATCATTCCAATCTCAACTACCCCAACCCCTGCTATTATTTGAACAGACAATGTAGAAGTTTCTCAAGTAGAAGAGAAAGAGAAGGGTTTGAAGAAGATCCCAATTAGATCAGTAGAGGTAACTGTAACAGCACCAGTGATTTTGTTTGATCCAACGGTTGAGACAGTTGAAAGTCCATAGATTAGAGAAGAAAAGTAGACATACTATTTCATCAATTCTGATAAAACTTAATAATAAGACAGATTTTATTGGAACTAATAGAACTATTATAACTTATTTACAATGCACAGTCAAATTTTTAACTTCTTTGAAGAAAGAATATTATGCAACACAACATCTTAAATACATCATACAAGAAGCATCAAATCCAACATATTCTAAATATCTCATCACATGATTTGAGCAAACACACAATTGGTGCAACACAAGACAACCAAACTTTGTCCCAGGCTATTATAATAGTAGTTTTATGGATTAGAACTATTTGTGTCTAGGTGCAGTATTTTCTTGATGATGGATGTGTTATATGCTATTCATAGAAAGATTACTTAAGTCTTTCGATGAGTCATTATTTGAGACAGGTAAGAGTCATTTCTTGGGCTGTAAACTTGCAATCCAACCCATTAATAGCTTAAAAACTTTTTATTTTGATGTAATTTGGGGTGCTATTGGTTATTATATTGAGTTGACCAAGTTTTAGAAGGTTTACGTATGCCTTTTAGAGTTCTCTAGTATCTACATATATGGGCCCTCACTGAAACAAGATGAGAAGATATTGTATGGTTTTTCTTAGTTAGAGAATGAGCATTAAACTCTTATTGATTTAAATGTGGCTTAATATCAAGCCTCATAGAGTAGGGCATTTTTCTCTCTCTTTTTCTATATTTTCTTCTTGTTTGATGAGTTATTTTCTTATACAACATTGTTCACTCTCTTTTAATTATCAAAACCAAAATTTAAACGCTTTAAATGCATTTATTTAAATATCCTAACCCTATTCCTCTTGTTTTGATCCACTTGGCATCATAATTCAGGCCAGAAAGCTAGGTTACACTGTCAAATAACCCTAATGTGTGTTTTTCAAACAAAAAAATGGGCCTGGGCCCCTGAGTCCTGACTGCCAAACCTTATAACCAAAGGACACACGTCAGATTGAAGCTCAAACCAGCCTAATCCCTCCCAACATTTTCTAGAGATGTACTTATGATGGATTAAGTTAACAACTCAGCCAGAGTTGCAACTTCCAAGTCTAGGATAAGGACTTATACTAGGTAGTATAGGAAACAATGTTGAGTATAAAGTAACTTGTTAATTATGTTAATGGTCAAAACCATTTTTACAATGATGGACCACAGTTTATATTCACATTCCCCGTCCTACCAACAAACTATAAGGGTTCAGACATGGTATGCTAGGTTTTAGCCAGGTCAAATACCCCGTGAGAGACCGAATGTTGAACATTATGAAGCATAGACAAAAGACCAGGGTCAGAGCTCGAGGGGACCATAACCATAAACTTTGTTATTTATGTATCATAATAATCAAATATCAACCATATCACATAGATCAAGCCACAACAAAGACCAAGGGCAGAGCTCGAGGGGGCCTATGTGGGCCATTCTCTCTTCCCCCCCCCCCCCCCCCCCCCCCAAATTTTTTCAAAACTCTTATATGTGGTTGCTTAGTAAAGGGCTATTAATGGCAAGTTTGCAAAAGAATGGCCCCTTGGCCCCCCAAAAAAGTTTTCAAACCCCTATTAATGGTTAATTTGCAAAAGATAATTACATGTGGGCCCTTCAAAATCCGTTGGATCATTTTAGTCATACTTTTAAAAATCCAAATCTAGTAAGAGAAAAAATGAAGAAAAAGTGTCCATTATTTATGTCAATACTCCATTCATATCAAGACTAGCCCACCACCCCACACACACACACAAAAATAAATATATATATATATTTTGGCTCCACCCCTAACAAAGACCACATATGCGTGTATGCATAAATGTAGATATGTGCATTTGTATAAACATAATTACGATAATTTCTCTCTCCTCTCAAATATCCACTTCTTTGATAAATGTTCCAGTGTCCTACTTTTTTTTTTTATATGCGGTCAAACTTTTTGATATATTGTATAGAAAACTTTAATTTGGTTGCTCTTAACAATTATACTTTATTTTTCATTCCAAAAAAGGTCAAATTTCAAAGTTCAAGGTTTGTCAGTCATAGCTTGATGGCATAAAACAAAATTTGCCCATAAGTTCAACACTCAATATGAAAAGGATTTTTTTTTCTCTAAATTATGAAACATGCAAATGTGTCAAATGCATGTCTATGTGTGTCCAGAAAATGTCAGTTTCTGACATATATGCAACAAAAACACAACTCCTTCTTAGAAGTGTCTGCGCTTTTTAGGTTGTACATAATCCTACCTAATGTATCTTAGGTGAGCGAATCTTATGTATTGAAGCTGACTGGACTGGCACTGTTACTTCAATCTGCTTCCAAATGCCAAGTATCATTATACCACATTATTCCTACTTGTATAACAAACAAACAAACTAAAGGGTAAAGATAAGAACATTTAATGATGGGGTATTCTGATATGACATGTCAGCTGAAAGAGCCATTTTTGACGTAAAATATAAAACAAGTGCATTGTGGTTTCTTCAGCAGTTTAATTTAATTTTTTTACAGCAGCTCTTTTTTTGTATTAGGAGATCATTAAGGAATAGCATTTCGTATATTTTGACCATACATTGACATAGATGCTACCTAATCGCCTTGAATTGATTTATATTTCATCCAATGTCCATATGCCCCCTAATTTATAATAATGTGAGAGAAAACAGGATCATATCATACCTGATAATCACCAGAAGGAACAAATCCTAGAAGAATACCCTTATTAATTGTCATAGCTGAAACGGTTCCACCCTGTAACATCATAGAATAAAGCAAAAACTTTTTTGAGCTCTTCATTTGAGTCTATGGATGTAAAAAATTGAAGGATTAGACAGTGGCTCAAAAAATAAGTTCAACTGATCGAATACTGAGGTAACATAATATCATCAGACAAAATAAACAAGTATTGCAGTAAAAATTTCTGAGGAAAATTCACACAAAAAAAAAAATTGAAACTAATTATGACAAGGAAACATCTGAAGATAATTTAAGAACTAAGTACTAAATCAAGCATAGTTACATTTTCATAACTAACTCCGACCCTATCGTGCTTGGTGCTTTATTTATACACATTCGGTCTCAAGTCCAAGAAAAGGAGGAGGATTGCTTTAGGTAGTTTGATAGTTAACGTAAAACTTCTATCAGGATGAGTCCTAAGATTATATGAATACAAATTAGGGAGTTTCTGACATGTTGCACATGCTTCCAGATGTTCCAGAAAATGGACAGGTGGTGTCACATCGACCTCCTAGATGTGGTGAAAATAGTATGTGATTCGATGGAGGTTCTGGCCTTATATAGAATGCAGTGGTGAGAAAAGAAGATTCATGCAACTGACCCCAAATAATGGGGAAAAGATTTTTTGTAGAGTTATATTCTCATTAACAAATTATGCATATGCACAAATATGATATTCTACTGTCCAAAATTAAACTTTCAATTTCCTAAGAGAGGCACAAATAAAATTCTCTTAAATTAATCATGCAAATGCGCAAATATGGTACTCTAGTGTCCAAAATTACACTTGCAATTTCTCTTTTTATTTTTTCAGCAGGTAAATCTCACACACACCCATTTGTCCCATTGGAGAATTGAATCCTCAACCTTCCCATTCGAAAGGAGGAGGAGATACTACTTGGCCCTTGGTGGTAAAATTAAACTTGCAAATTTAATATAACATGCATTAATAAACTCACAGAATAACCGATGTATAAAATCCAAACTTTAATAAGATTCCATGTATTCATAAACAATTCAGTTTACTTAAAAAGGATTTTTTGTACATTATAGATAGACATTGTTTAAATTCATAGGAAAGCTATGATTAATTTTTAGGTTCATTAGCATATATAATCAAGATCAAATAAAAGAATACTAAATTCACCTGATGATCAATATGAGCTCCCAATGGACAAATTCTATAAGGGGACACGACAACCCTGACCTCTTCAGTATCTCTCCCAGACATTTTAGCAACCATCTTCCTTATTTCATCCAACTGTTACAGTTAAAAATGGATAAATTTTAGTACAGTCATAGATAAACACGTATAAACCAAAGATGTATATAAGATCATAAAGCAATGCAAGTTACAACCATCACAAAGTAACTGGGTTACCATTAAGAGTTCAAGAGCATATAAGTGCAAGTAATGAAAATAAAAGATAATAAATAAAGAATAAGAAGAAGTAATGTGGATACCCATTGAGATCCAAAATGTGATGTTTAGAAAATCCACTGGGCTAACAAGGAAATATCAATTATATTACAATAAAGTGCTTTTCATTTTTTCTTGCTAGGAATGCCTTATATACAGTATATACTAAATTATTCAAGCTAACATTGTAGCTTTGTATGCATAAAAACAGGCACTCGCACGAATAAAATACATAGATACAAACATCAATATCAGCCCATTGATTTGATGCACCACCACGTTAACTTTTAAATTATTAATTAATTTGTGTAAATGCTAAATCGGGTATTAAATCTATGGCCTTGAAATAAATTGTGATCAGATCTTTGTACAGTCGCATACATAATGCAGTTACATTGCAGTTTATAACGATCCGTCAAGGAAGAAACCACATAATTGAGATAAAATTTCAGCTGTGGATCAATAATTACCTCTCCTTCAGATGGCCAAGACAACCCACTCATCTTCCAAATGGTCTGCAAATCACCAATTGAATGGCTTTCTTGAACTGGGCTTTCCTCTACAAGGCTACAGCTTCACCGAAATGAGAGTTGTGTGTTTATACACACACATACATATGTGTGTGTGTGTGTGTGTCTATGTATATCTATATATATATAGATAGATAGAGAGAGAGTGAAGTTAAAGAAATATAGTTTCGGTTGATGTCCCGGGAAATTATTAGTAGCAGGTTGAGACGTCATGTAGTTTGGCTTCATTTCATCTGATCAAAGATGACGATTGATTACAGATTTACAATACACGGTCCATGAGCTTGTTTATTCATCCATATACTATCTTTTATTTTCTTGTCTTCACATATGGTTTTTACTATGTTGCACTTATATTTTACAATTTTAAAAATTCTTTAGACTTTAGTCAATCTTTATTCTAATTAAAAAACACTTTTATCACCTAGCAAAAAAAATAAAAAAACACTTTTATTTTGAAGATGACTGTGGAGTTTCATGTGCTTATATTATTTTTGAATGATATTATTTTATATTAAAAAATGGGACAAAAAATATTTAAAAAAATAAGTATATTACACTAAATATACTGTTTTTTTTTTCAAAAACTTACTTGACAGTGGAAAGAGAATTAGCGAATGGAAATTGAATTACTCTCTATCTATCGGAACGGCATTTAAAATCTAAATATTTATTTCACTTTCACCACTCAATAAATGTAGAGACATTTGACCACTCATTTATCTATCAAGATACGATATCTAGAATCTAAATATTTATTTCACTTTCACCACTCAATAAATGTAGAGACATTTGACCACTCATTCATCTATCAGATACGATATATAGAATCTAAATATTTATTTCATTTTTTTCACTAAAATGTAGAAAGATTCGATTACTCATATTTAGTGTTAGGTGCAGTGATCATTTTTCTTTTTGAAGCATACATCCGAAAACAAAAGCCCATAACCAGTTTGACCAAGGCTTTGAGCCCAACGTGGACCCACCAAGATCTATGCCCGAGGGTGAGGCCCAGACTGATTCCATAGCTGTGTAAATCAGATCAGAGAGCAGGAAAGATCACAGGGATTAAACGAGGGCCGTCAGATGGAAGGACCACAATGTGTATCAAAGGTTTATAAATGCTTGACTGTCATTAGGGAATAGAGATGTGTGCCTATTTGCACATTGGAGCAAGAGCAAAGTTTTAGCAAATCAAGAGCGCCATTTACGCGCTTGTGGGAAGCGAAATGCTATCCAGATATCTCCCCCGTATAAGAATAGTATTCGAAAAATTACTAAAAAGTTATTTTGACTTTATTTTATTTTTATTGACGGATATTGAAATTTGAATTTTAAAGAATTAGTTGGTTAAAAAAAAAAAAACTCATCAATTCTTGTCGTGAAAAGCAAAAAAATCTTTCTTGCCCGATAAGGCGATAAGTAACAGGTGTCCTCAACCAATTATATTTTTGTCACATAAATAAGAATAAAATACATCTTCTAATTTAAGAAGAAAAAAAATAATACTACATAGACTTACTTTATTAGAAAAATAGTTACATTTCTGGGAATCCAAAGATTCCAAACCGAAAACATAATCCTCACTATTTGATTTAGCATGAACCTTTAAGAAAGGCAAAGGCCACAATTTTTATGGACTATGATATGTGGAATATGAGTTGTGAATTCATGCAAATGGAGGATGACATCGTCACGAGATCATTATAGTGGTCAAATAAAAGAGTTGGATTAGTCCGAATGTTGGACTATGTATTATTTTTCTTACATTAAGTTGTTATTTTTAAAAACAAACGTCACTTGTGATCCCAAAAATCATAAAGATTTCAATTGGACACCTTAAAAATTTTAAATAACTTATTGATTGACCTCGATTACAGTGAATTTGGAAATAAATATAACTAATATTTTTTTTCCCAAATTCATGTAAATTTAATTGAACCATTCTAACCTTACTTTTGATGTCCAAATATTTTGAAATGAAAATGCAAGTTCATTATCTTTGTGGTCCTTAAGGCAACATATCAATACTACATTTATATTTGCATATATATGTATTATGTGTACATGTATAATATAGATTATACAGTATCAGTAGTGTTCAAATGTTCCTTGGTGAGTAGGGAGTAGTCTACACACTTTTAACTCTAGCCTTCGAATTTAATCCTAAGGCTGTTAATTAAAATAAGGTTCTCCACTCTTATATTAGGAAACTTACCAAAATTTAATTTCTATTAAACACTAATAATGTAAAATGACAATAATAAACATTATTTAAAAAAAAACTGTTATGGAAACCCAATAAACTATGAAAATTATATTCAATATAATTGTGGTTATCTCTATTATATATGGTACATAGAGTTTAATATAAATAAAATTTAGATACAAGGTCTGGGATGATTCTATGAATGCTGCGGCATGCATTGCCTGTGGCCTGCCCACTATTTTGCAATTCAAATGAATTATGTATTATGATTTTAAGTTTTCTTACAGGATTCAACTCCACTTCTTTAATGATTGATGTATAATCTGAAGTGTGAGTCTAAAAGCGTCTCTGTATTCCTGTAGTTGTTATACGTTTCTAAATTCACACAAATTATTTTACTCAAGTAACTAAATATTAACCTTAAGATGAAGTTCAGCCAGTTATTAGAAGTGAAAACTTACAATATTTTTTGGATATGAAATAATATATATAGCTTCTACAATTACTTTAAAAAATGTAAAATCTATCTTCTATCAACTTTAATTTCAAAGTTTTTCTATCTACATATTGTGAGCCAAACACGGAAATTTATATTCTTCAACTGGGAGTTGAATGAAATTGAATGGGCAAAAAGAAATTACAAGCCCCATTTGGTGCGTCTGCCCATACAATTTATTCTTCAGAAAGACGGAAAAGAAAATGATCTTATTGATTACTTTTGTTGAAATAATTTATTGATTCTAACTGTCACGTTCCAGAAATGCTTGTGCTTTGCCCCTTCTTTTCAACCATAAATACTGGATAAGACTTGGTATAATACTTTTGATGTGATTATTAGAAATAACTTTTTTACTTCTGTTGCGGATTTACTGCAATATGTATAAAGCTAGAAAAAAGAAACCTAAAGATGATGACAGATTTGAAGTTCACAGACCACTTTGGGTTTATTTGTTTGCCCTTGTACGAAAGTGGTTTACATTGGTGGTTGTTCCTCATGGTGATGTAGTTCCTTTGTTTGAGTGTACCTTTTTTTTTTTTGACAGAACCTTTTTCACAAATTGTCTTGCAGAATACTTCATCTTCCTGGCGCTTTAAATTTATTACCTGAAAATTTAAATAATATATATTAGAAGTAAAGTTTTTCATAGAATCATCCCAGACCTTGTATCTAAATTTTATTTATATTAAACTCTATGTACCATATATAATAGAGATAACCACAATTATATTGAATATAATTTTCATAATTTCTTGGGTTTCCATAACAGTTTTTTTTTTTATAAATAATGTCTATTATTGTCATTTTACATTATTAGTGTTTAATAGAAATTAAATTTTGGTAAGTTTCCTAATATAAGAGTGGAGAACTTTATTTTAATTAACAGCCTTAGGATTAAATCCGAAGGCTAGAGTTAAAAGTGTGTAGATTACTCCCTACTCACCAAGGAGCATTTGAACACTACTGTATATAGTATTTAATAAAGATATATGAACCTTCTTTGTTAGATATTTTTGTTAAATAGTATTAATAAGAAAAATATTTAAAATTATATGTTCATCTCCATGGTCGAGTATTTGGATAATCGAAAAGAAGGAAAAAAATAAAGTGTTGTGATACCAATATAGCAAAAATGTCAACAATAACAACGATATCATACATGTTAATATTTTTAATTTACACTTTGTTAAATGACAAGTTTTATATTTTTTTCTCAAAAATTAAAGCAATTATTGAAAGAAAATTAATTCTTAATAATTTTATTTATTTGTCACTTTCCTTTTTTTCTTGTAACTCGTCGTTTCTTTTTTCCTCTTCTTTTCTTACCCATATAAGATTTCCCTCTCCATTTATTTAAGTTTAATTTTTCTCATATTTTGAATTATATTTTTTCTAATATATATATATATATAATTCTAGTTTGATTCCAAATCAAAAATTGCGTCTCGTGCTTGAGTCAATATTGGTGATTATGTGCCACTGTGTGCGATTGATTAAACTTCAGGGAAAAAAATAAAGAAAATATCCTTATCGGCGACACAAACCTCAGCAAAACTAGACAAGTTTTGACATGACAATACCGCATGGTTTGTGGTTCAAAATAAAGGAAACGACTTGTTGCTTTAAATGAAAGTTACTTTAGAGAGGAGGAAGAGTGGGAGTGATTTGTTAACCCATCCTTTTTTATTGATCACTTCTTTTTTATATACATAAACAGATTCCTTTAATTATAATGCAAGGATTGTGGGGTTATCCCGGGATGATGATTACATGTGCCCTTTGACCTTTCTGCTCTCTCTCTCTCTCTACTTAGGAGTGTGTGCATATATATTATATATATATATTTCATATATATACGGAGTATACGGAGTTTTAGTAATTTAGTGTGTGTGTATATATATAAACACTGGCAGCACGTTGGGCCGTACAACCCGATCTAGCGTGTCGGGAAAAGATTTCCCTCTAAAGTCTCAAGTCTACTCCGAAGTGGGTGCAAGTCTGCACATCTCTGACTCTTGACTGTCTGGTCGGACTCCAACTCCACTTACCAAAGCCAGTGTGAATTGTGCTTTTTTTTTTTTTTTTGACCTTTTTACAACGTTTTGTAAATAACTTTCCAAGAGTAAATTTACCATGAGACATAAATAAAAAAAATAAAAAAATACATCATTTTTTTGAAGAGAGAGGAATACGTTCTTTATGTACTTAAACATTTATTTTTGCTGCATAATTTATATAGAATTAGTATAACGGTTTGTATGTCCTACAAATTTATATATTTAGATTTTTATATATATATATATATATATATATATTTTACCATAGACCAAAAATAATTGTTGTACACACAATTATTTAGGGCTTATTGTGTTTAATTAAAACAAGAACAATTTAGATAAATCATAATATATGTATACTTGTCATCCAAACTACAAAATTGCATTTTCTTACAAATTTTTTTTTTTTTTCATGCTAAGCAAATGAATAATAGAATAAAAATTTTTTTTCTGTCACTTTACATTCTTTTACTTTTACCTTCACCGTTAATTTTCTTCTATTATCAAGGTGGAACTATTAAGAGACAATTTTTTTTCAAAATCTCTAGAAAGTAGACCTCCTACAATTACAAATATTGAGTTATAAAATAGAAAAAAATATTTAAAATGTGACTCCTCCAAAATATTTTAAAATTCACAAAAACATAATAAGGGTTTATTTCCCGAACAAAGTATAGGATGCCTATTTAAAACTTTCGT
The DNA here is from genome assembly GCA_026545225.1 of Cornus controversa. Classification (NCBI taxonomy): domain Eukaryota; kingdom Viridiplantae; phylum Streptophyta; class Magnoliopsida; order Cornales; family Cornaceae; genus Cornus; species Cornus controversa. The sequence continues at coordinate 56,799,636 of CM048851.1, read as the reverse complement.
TTTTTAAAAGTATTGAAAAATGCCTGATCAAATGGGCTAACTAAAACTATTTACAATTTTTTTAAATAAAAAAAAAAAACTGATCACAAAAATATCAGGTCATTATTAAAAAATAAATAAAAACTTGTTCGAGTGGTTCTCGCTTCCGTATGTGATTAGAAGACAAATAGTGAAGTCTCTCCCAAATCTTCAAACTAAACCACGTTCAACTTCCATGTGACCCAACAGTGCATCATAAGAGTTGTTGCATTTTAATTGGACCTCTTCGTCAAAGAAAAATACTCTTATAGTTACTGGTTTTACTCGATGGTCAACATTTTCGGTGTAATAATTAACTGGTTAATTAATTACGCCTTGAGAAAGATGGTAAATTAGTCAATGATTATCGAACATGATCCGATATAGCTGTTTAACCATGTGACGGAGGTTTCTATGAGCACAAACTTGGGGCCTGATTTTCGGTGGCCTTTGACTGAATGGTAACTAATTTTTTCATTCATTCATTGTACATACGATGAACATTCCAACGTTAGAATGAATCATCCTTGAATGCAAGTATTAATTTGAGTCTTTACCAATATATATATATCTTATTTTTTTAGTAAAAAGAATTAGGAGTTATCTAGAAAGCATGTACATTTTATCTAGGAATGATGTAATGGTATTCTAAGTCACATAATTCTTTTAAATGAGTGTCGCTCTTACTACATCTTAAGAATAAATTGAATTTTTTTGTCACTTTCCAACAGTCAGACACTTCTTGAATTACACGCAGAAGACAAGATAAAATATATTTTATAATTTTTAAAAGTGCAAAAAAACTCTTGAACTTTTTCAAAGTTGCAAAAAGATTTTCGAACTATTTTTTTGAACATTTCAGTTTCTCATCTTCTAAAAGTTGACAACTTCACCATCTAAATGAATTATAATGACATATATATACTCTTTAATATTACCATTATGCCATTTTCTCTACAAATATAGTGCTTTCTAAATAAAAATTTAGAAAAAAAATAGTTAGATAAAAAATTTAAATAATAAGTTTAGAAACAAAAAATAAAAAATCAATACTTTATTTAATATAAAATCATATTATTTTGTTTGTTATTAGGAAAATGAATAAGGTGGAAGGTTCTAATAGTGGATTTGAATCCAATGACAATATACTTTTTAAAAAATACTTTAATTTATTGATAATAAATTGAAACATTTGTATAATTTAATTTTTTTTATTGTTAGATTCATGATACTGTGAATATTAGTTAATTTGTTGAATATATATTAATATATTATATTATTATTTCATAATCATATTCTCGTGATTTTGTCTTCAATATTTGTGAAATTTGTGGTCCCATCTTATCTTATGTCATACTCATGTTTGTGATTCCTAGTTCAGGAGTTATTACAGTGACAATTATTTTCAACAATTAATACGGAATATATGTTTTTGACTCTTTTGATAAAGGCCCACAAAATCAGTAGTAATTATTTTTAGAAAAATGATATATATAAGTTGACTCTCACACATGAGAGTAGTAGACCTCACCATCAAAGGTTTATCCACTTTTTCCTTACGAGAGAAGCGTTACAAGCTTAATCGACTTGTATGGCATTGTACTTATTTTACACATTTATGTACAAAATTTTATAAGAGATCAGTAAAATTTAAAATTGTACGTTAAGTTATAAAATTTAAGTTGAGCGCAAGTCCATGTTTTAAAATTTATGTTTACAAATTTATACGATACGAGTCTATATAAATTTATGTTCACAAGACTACAAGAGTTTGAAACTAATACTGTTCATATCGACTCTTTTATTAAACAAGTTTGTATATCTAACTCCAATTTAGCTTGTTGTTTAATGAGTTCAAATCATTGGTGAAAGGAATTGAAGAACACATAATTTTGTACAAAATTTCCTCCTTGGTGTCTTTGATGGAAAAATTTGTCATTAATCTCACGTGAGAAGTTTTAGAAATAATTTCATTTCATTTTCCCCAAGAAATTCCCTTTTCATTGCCCCTTGAATAAAGCAGTTGGTTGTTGAACGTTAATTTTTGAAAAGTAAAAGGTTACTTCCTGTTGGAAATAAACTTCTTGATGAGAGAACTCCATTGAAACATGTTACAAACTATTTTTAAATAATAAATTGTGAATTTACCAAAAATAAAATAAAAAATTGATAAACTATTAGAAAGGGGTATAATATACATTTTGTTACTAATACATTTGTTTTACACCTAATTTTGGGAGTTTTAGAAATTCTTAAATCAGTGCCTTGAGTTGGTAATAACTTGCTCCTATAAAGTATAAAGTAAATTGTGTTGTTGTCACCTTTTTAGTCTACTACTTATAATTAGGTTAAATATTACTGGCACACTTGGAGCTTTGATATATTGATTGGTGATTTGTGAATTTTCTTTATGAACACTTTTATAGTTTGTGCGGTATATCACATATATTTGTTCTTATCAAAAGTACATAATGTTAGAGCATTTTTTCAATGGTAAAATGACCATGTTGTCCTTTGACTTATTATCTAACTCATTTGAATGTTAAATTTACTCATTTAACCTCGTCTAATGAACCAAAATACCCATTTGAATATACCTATATATATACATATATATATACACTATAATATATGTAATCTATATATATGATTATTTATTTTCATAAATAATAATGTTAACATAAAATAAAAATAAAAAGTAATTAAATTTCTCTATTCAACTATATATCTACACTATAATATATATAATTATTTATTTCAAAAAATAATAATATTAAAATAAAATAAAAAATTAGTTGGCAATTCATATTATCATGAAGAGTATTGTGATCATTTTTCTATTATAATATTTTTATATTAAAATATATTTATATAATCGGGGACAATCAAAACATTTCACATATTAAAAAATTAATTATATGTTTTTGTATGATTGTTATCATGACTTCACATTTTCTAATTTTGAATATATATTTTTACGTATTATTTTTCTATGTTGTGCACATGAGTTATGACAACTTTTGAGGTTAGTTCATGATGTATAATGATACTTATTTTTTTAATATTGCAGAGTGATGTACAAATTCTCTAAATTGTATTTACATATGATTCTTTGAAAATTTTAACCACTTTTTTTTTTTTTTTTTTAAATGTCACCTCCTAATTTAGAAACTGGAATTTAGCTATTATGAATGAATTTTTTTAATTTTAAGAAAATTTTAATCGGGTTTTCCTTTTTCTCTAAAAAAAAAAAATCATAACAGTAGGTTCTACAGTTTGCTTCATTTGGGAAAGTGAAGTGACATTGATGTGAGACTAGGCAAGTTGCTTTGGGGAAAATGTAGACATTGCTCTATCTCATCAATGTGGTCTGGTTGGTTAATGGTTATCCGTTATTTTCCACCTCAAGGATCAGCCTCTGCTCCAATGAGATACTATTTCTGGGGTTGTAGTTATCTAAAGTGGACTTTTCATTTTTCTTCCATTTTGTCATTACTGACTATTCAAATTAAAACCAAAGAGATTGCAATTATGCTCCATTTGGTGAGAAAGTTGGAATGGGAAAGAGGAGTCTTTTGATAGTAAAAATATTGAATGACATTAATTTTTTTATTTGATTAGAAGGAAAGGAATTTGAGATTTTATATTTTAAATTAGTTTCCCTTCTTATATAATTTGACCAAAATTAGTTATCCCATTCAGCCACCAAAATCTACATTAGTGCTCCCATTCCGCCGGCAAATTCATAATTGTTGTTGTTATGGGTGAGAAAATTCGGCACGATTTGTTAATCTGGTTCGAATATAATACGAAATTAGTGAATTTTGATTAATCTTAATCGTGTTTGTGTTAATTTGTTTAACCTGTTTATTTAATCGAATCGAATTCATATTTTGAAGTTCAACCATGTAGTGTGAACCAGTAACTTGTTTTAACCAAATTATTATGAATATTTTTATTATTTCAATATTGATATTATATTTGACTCTTTTTTTTTTTTTTAAACTGTATTGTCCCAATTATTCTTTTTCCATGAATTTAGTATTTCAAAATTTTCAAACATATCTGCATTTTATACATAAGTTAATAAATGAGTTACATAACCCATTTAAAATAAATGGGTTAAACAAATCAACTCGTGTAACGCTTTTAATAAACGAATCGTGTTTGTATTAAGGGTACTTAACATAATTATTAAACAGGTTGTATTCGGATTGACTTATTTAGCATAATACTCGTAAATCGACACGACACAATTATGATCCGTCAACACAAATTGCTATCTTATCTGTTGAGTGGAAAGCTCGTGACATTAGATCCTCATAGTAGTTTTTTCCTCCTCCTTCTCTCTCACAAAAATAATTACAATGCACCCTCTGTATCAGCTGTGCGTGCACAACACATGCAGTGGACCTCACAGTTAGTGTTGTACACATACGACTGAAATTGCGCTGATGCATCTAGACCCGACACATTGTAGTTCTCCTCTCTCACATGTGTGATATTCACCATTAATTTTTTAAATAAAAAAATGATAATTACCTCTTTAAAGTGGAGGAGGATAAGAGTATTTTTTGAAAAAAATTGTAAATTACACTTACATTTGTTCTAGTTAGGGAAAATTAAGTGACCTGCCTTATTACTAAAAAAATTACAGTTGGTGCAGTCGGGAGTTGTGATTTGGTAACACTTTCTTCCGTCCATTAATGGTAAACGCCAATCACGTCAAAAAGTTGCATATGTTAGCACAAATATAGCTTAAAATGACATTCTTGTTCTTAAATTGTGTGCAAAAACAGCTAAAAACTGTTTTAAACATAAGGGCAAATTAGAAAATTTAAAACTTTTGTTAACACAATTCAAGGCGAGACAAGGAAGATCTCTCTAATTTCAATCAACAAGAAGAGAGGCTAGGATAATTTAGTACCAGAATCATTTTAAGGAAAATGGTATGTTTCCTATTTTAAAAATAGTAGTAAGTGCATTACAAATGAGGAGTCAAGTGGTGGTATTATTTTTTAAGTAAAGAAAATAATAATTAATATAATTAAAAAATTCAATTACTTGGTGTTAGTAAGTAACTCACACATGAATTTGAGCTATCGAATTTTAACGACAGGTTAAGAAAAAAAAAAAAAAAAACTTTAACGATACCACTAGATTACAACGTGTGATGATGAAGAATATTTAAATATCAAGCATTATTTAGAAGTGTATTCGACTCCTTGTCGATGCTTTTGGGAGAAGAGGCAATTTGGTAACTTCCTATTGTGTAGAAAGGGTAATTCGGTCAAATAAAGAAACAACACAATCAAGTCAAGTCTAATTTTAGTGTTCATCTTCACTCTAAACTCTCGTCATTGTTCAACTTGTGCTGCGTCTTCTTCTCCCTCCCGTCCTCTCTCTACGGAGCTTTCTCTCTCTAGAACTGCAATGGCTTCTGCTGACAAGAAGGTCAACAAAATCACCCAGATCGTGCGACTCAAACAGGTCATGCAACGATGGAAGAACATGAGCGTCAAGCGCCGGTCCGTCCTCTCCTACACTGATTCGGAGACGTCCACAGACTCTGGTTCGAATCGGCGCACACCGTCCGGTTCACTCGCCGTCTACGTCGGCGCAGAACGACGCCGTTTCGTGATCCCGACCCGGTTCCTGAGCCTTCCTGTATTTGTCTCTCTCCTCAACCAGGCGGAAGAAGAGTTTGGTTTTCAGAGCAATGGTGGACTCGTTTTGCCCTCTGATGTTGGGTTTTTCAGAGAAATATTGAAGCTTTTGGAGAGAGATGAGCAGAGGTTTGGTGGGTTAGGGTTAGATGAGTTCTTGAAAATATTATCTGAAGTGAGTGTGGATTGTTACAAGGAGACAACACATGCTTGTCAGGGTTTGAAACCCCTATTGCAGAAGAACTAGGCTTTTTACAAAATGGTTACTTTTAGGGTTAGGGTTTTTGTATAGGGTAGCAAGCCAATGTGCTACTACTCCGTTTCTAGAAGATGAGTTTGGGATTTCAACCATCCTTGAGCCCTACATTAATGGCGGATCGATGGGTTTCAACGAGATGACGTTGGATTCTTTTTCTTTTTATTTTTTTAGTTTTTTAGGGGATGATGATGACGACAACAATATTTTTCATATTAATGAACAGTTTTAGCTTAATTTTTGATGTACAATTTTTCTTTTCTTTTTTTTCTTTTTAATTTCTATTATATGATTTTTATTTTTTTTTGCACTTTCTAGACTTTTTATTTATTAATTGCTCCAGATTTTGGTTTTTCTTATTTGCTTAAAAAAAAAAAAAATTTGCTGCCACTAAATTGAATTAGTAGATTAAGGCCTTTTTTTTTTTTTTTTTGGTAACAAAATGGAATGTAACACAAAAAAGGTAGATTATATGGTCGACTCATTTTTAGAATTTAGTTATTTCAAGAACAACTGGATCCAAATGAGTATGTTGACTGTATGGAAATAATATTTGTGTCCTCTTCTGGATATAATAAAAAATCATGTGCTTACTGTACAAATTGAAAGCGAGAGTGATCGAGAGTTTTTTTTTATTGAGAGAGTTAAAAAAAAAAAAAATAGAAAAGATTATGAGTATTTTTATTGAGAGAGTTAAAAAAAAAAATAGAAAAGATTATGAGTATTTTTATTGAGAGAGTTAAAAAAAAAAAAATAGAGAAGATTATGAGTTGTCTTCATTTAATTTTTTGGCAAGTGTTTCTAATATATTGTCAGTTGTATATATCACTTTAATTAATTGTTTTTATTGGTTTCTTAGGGTTGTGTTTTGTCATTTGAGCTTTACTTGGTTAGACCTTATTACAAGTGTCATGAGATTCCCACTAATTTGTTTGGGTGTATACGATGGTTTCATGCAGCATCGGCATCAGCATCTTTTGAATATTTCAACTGTATGTTCACGGAACCCACTGTCGTCTCTATTTGGCCTTTGCTTGGAATTGTGAATATCATTTTCTCGTGAGAAAATATGAAAATGATTGAAAGGTCGTGCAAGTGTAACCTACAGTATCGTATGCATTTTATATCTTCGAAATAAACACAAATGCCTTTCACAAGTAGATATTTAATACTCGTATAATGTTGTTATAATCAATATGTATGACAGACTAATTAAATTTAAACTGTGAGAATGAAAATTAGAAAAAAAATCGCTAACTCACCCTCATTTTGCTCCTGTACGAAAGGGGTGATATAGAGAGTAAAAGACAATCAAAACTAACTTCAAATAAAATAATAAAAATTAACTTTAAAATTTTCCTGATGGTTTTGAAAGTACGAAAAATAAATAAATAAATAAATTAATTATTGCATCACCCCTCAGCCACTAAATAGAAAAGAAAGAAAGAAAGAAAACTAAGTTTTCTAACATATTTCTGGTTGTATGATACCTTTCCCAAAAAAAAATAAAAGTAAATATATTTTCTTTTTACACATTTTCCATTCAACTTAACTTATTTTTATTTGTTTCATTTCACTTTCCATTACTTTTATTTTTTAATATATATATATATATTAACTAAACAAAACATATGCCTTTGCATATGACATTCAATTATAAGAATTCAAATGTTTAGTGAGGTTTAAGTAAATATGAACTATGTTAGACATTTTGAAAACCTTTTCAAGATACCAAACATGAAAATTTATTACAAGTCAATTTCACATTTTCACAATTCACATCATATATTTTGTGAAGTGAAATAGAATATTAGAGTCTCATCAAATTTCATTAGAATTTATAAAGTAGGCCAATGAATTTGAAAATTTGTCATTCAATGTCACCATTGAAATGATAGTGCGTAAATCATATGATAAAAACAATACAAATAATCTAAATATTTATACAACCTTAATCTGTATATATTATTTCAATCTATATCTTTCACGTGATTAGGTGAAATCAAGTAGGGCATTAATTTTATTTTCTAATGATGGGTGTCATTAAAAAAATTTGATGATGAATAACATTTTTTTAACTTTATTTATTTGTTATTATTAGTTTGTTTTTTTTTGTCATTCTGTGGTACCATTCTGTGGAAGTGATCGAAGGATTCAAACTCTCGACCTCACGTGAGGTAAAAGTTATTCAAAAATTTTTTTTGGACAATGTTATTTAGACATAATTGATAAACTTACATTTTTACATCCATTAAATGCACTTAATAGGTCTCATCACATGCACTCACCATATGCATCCTGTAGATAAGAAAATGTAAATCTGACAATTCTGTCTAAGTATCATTTTTCATTTTCTTTTGTTTGTTAGTGTTTTATTTTATGATAAAATATACTATTTCCTCATATTTGGTCTAATTAAACACGAGTGCTATGTTTGTAAAATAGTTACAATTACCTCATTTCAACACGTTGAAACAATTGTTATGTCTTCATTATTTAGAAATGATTATTCCTTACCACTTCAATGGATTTGAGGACATTTTAATCAATATTTGTATAAGAAGGAGGTGAGTGTATTTTATTTCTTTTATTTAGGGTCTGTTTGGTAATTATTTATGTTTAGTGTTTATATAAATAATGCTTATGTTACGATTTTGTTTATTCATAAACATGAGTATTGTTTGATAACGAAAAAATGTTTGGCTTATTTTAAAAATCATAAATAGAAATTTTTTTTTGTTAACCTTAAACTATTTTAAAAAAAAAAAAAAATCAACACAATAAACTGCATAAAAAGTTAAGTTCATGCTACAACAAATCTATACAGTAATAATAGAGTAATAAATATACATAAAAATAAATAAAAAATAATGAGTTACATATATATCTATACATTGCAAATTATACTATAAAACTAGAATGACCCACAACCCAAAAGATCCCAATAAGTAGGGGTGAACATTATTCGGTTCTTTAAGGTTGTTGGGAGAACCTGAACCAGAATCGTTTCCACCTGTTCTTTAATTTTGAAACCGGAATAATTGAGTTTGGTTTAATTCAGTTATTACAGGAGTTGTATTTAACTTTACAATAACTCCATTGTTTAAATTTTTTTACATAACAAAAAGGTTATTATAACTATTACAATGATTTTATAACAGTTATATATATATGAAATAGAAAATCATTATAGGAGTTTTATAATTATATATATATTCAATGGTTTTGGTTCCGGGGCTTAAAACAGAAATCGAAGTGAACGGTTCCTAAAATTTGAAGCCGGAACCGTAGTGAACGGTTCGGTTCGATTCAGATACAGTGCTTTATGGTTTTACTAGTTTTTTGTGCACTCTTACCAATAAAACAAAATATATATAACTATGAAAAAGTTAAAAGTTTTTCAATTTGTAGGAAGTGAGAAGAGATATTTGAATGACATACTTTTGCTCTTGAACTTATTATACTACTACTTTATTTAAATTTTTTTATTTCTATTTTATTTTCAACACTGAAAATGAATAAATGATATGATTACAAAATATCATTCTTGTTTCTTTGTCAATAAGATGGTTGGAACTTCTTCGTTTTTTTTTTTCTCAAATAAGATTTTTTTTTTTTTTTTTGCATGGGTACTATCGAGTAACTATTTCTTATTATCAAGTATATTTAGTAATTATTCATATTATATATAAAATTTTTTTCTCAAGGTAATTGATGCTCTTTAATTCTATTTATATTTGATAATTCTAATATTTTTATCGTCGTATAAAACAATAACATTTTATAAATTTTTTTTCTTTTTTATTTTCTCACTTTTAGTTTCAATTGTTAATTACGATAATATAATTACACTTTTAGATAATAAAATAAAATTTTTTTTTTTTTTTTAATAAACATGAACACTAAAATATTTTTTTGTGTTTAAAATTTGAAGAATTAGTTATATTTTAAAAGTGTGTAGGGGTTCTTTATAGATCACAGTAAAATATATAATAAATGGGTAGTCAACACTACTGTGAGGGAGCCAGAGAGTATCTAGACTAGAGGGGAAACAATTAGAGCTAGTTAATGGGGAAGATAGTGAGGGTAGGTCTTGCCTTGCCATTGTCACAGAGTTATCTATTTATAGAAAGTCGTTGATCTCGGGTCACCCTAGGCGGGTTGAGGGTGTTTAGGTCATGAGTACCCTAGACACCTAACGTGTCATCTCCTTTCTTTTGCATTGAATGCCTTCAAACATCCTTTAGCGGCGGTAGTTGGCCATATTAATTACTCTTTGTCAGAGCATTAATGGTGATGGTAAGAGTCTCTGTTACGGCAAAGCATTGTGCTCACTGTTCCACTAACTAGGCCCCTTGATTTAGTTGGGCTTTCTCTATTGTTCATCCTCCAATCCAAAACCCTTCTGGTATCCCATTTGGACCCTGTTACTTGGCTGCAAGGGATAGGCCTACCGATCCCTATCCTTGCCGCGCCGTAGAGTCTGTTTGTTCGTTCGTGGGTGGTGCCTGAGGGACAAACCTCGAGGCTTAAGTGACTGTGCTCGAGAGTCAGGCCTCGAGGCTTAAGTGACTGTGCTCGAGGGGTATACCTCGAGGCTTACTTGACTGTGCTCGAGGTGTATACCTCGAGGCTTGATTGACTGTGCTCGAGGGATAGACCTCGAGGCTTACTTGACTGTGCTCAAGGGACAGACCTCGAGGCTTGATTGACTGTGCTCGAGGGATAGACCTCGAGGCTTGATTGACTGTGCTCGAGGGATAGACCTCGAGGCTTACTTGACTGTGACTGTGCTCAAGGGATAGACCTCGAGGCTTAAGTGACTGTGCTCGAGAGATAGACCTCGAGGCTTGATTGACTGTGCTCGAGAGATAGACCTCGAGGCTTAAGTGACTGTGCTCGAGGGGTAGACCTCGAGGCTTAAGTGACTGTGCCCGAGGGGCAGACCTCGAGGCTTAAGTGACTGTGCTCGAGGGGATAGACCTCGAGGCTTAAGTGACTGCGCTTGAGGGATAGACCTCGAGGCTTAAGTGACTGTGCTCGAGAGACAGGCCTCGCGGCTTAAGTGACTGTGCTCGAGGGGCAGGCCTCGAGGTTTAAGTGACTGTGCTCGAGGGGTATACCTCGAGGCTTGATTGACTGTGCTCGAGGGATAGACCTCGAGGCTTAATTGACTGTGCTCGAGAGACAGACCTCGAGACTTACTTGACTGCACTCGGGGGACGGACCTCGAGGCTTACACGACTGTGCTCGAGAGACAGACCTCGAGGCTTACTTGACTGCACTCGAGGAACGTACCTCGAGGGTTTGGTGAATGTGCTCGAGGGATGGACCTCGAGGCTTTGTTGCCTGGGCTCAAGGGATGGACCTCGAGGTCTTGTTGTCTGGGCTCGAGGGATGGACCTCGAGGTCTTGTTGTCTGGGCTCGAGAGATGGACCTCGAGGTCTTGTTGTCTGGGCTCGAGGGATGGGCCTAGAAGTCCATTGTGCTCGACCCCTTTTGTCATGGCCCTTCTTTGCTTGTGACGTGGTTGCCATGCTGGCATAGGTTGACTTGTCAATCTTCCTCTTTAAGTCATATACTGATACCCACAAAGTGTTTGGACAATTTATAAACAAAATAAAAATTATCAAACATTTTATCGTAAAAATTTGCTTTTATCAACTATAAACACTAAACATGAACTATTAACAAATGGACCCTTATTTGTTTTTCCAGTTAAGAGAGTCATGTTCTAGTAAACAAAAGTTCTAATTTTGCTTGACGCATTTCTCCAAAACCACAGAGTCCAGATCAGATGAACTCTCTCTATCTCTAAAACTGTATACACTATACAAGCCACTGTGCCTTCCTTCGTATATCTTTATATATTCTCGTTGAAATCCCATTCTTCTTAATTAAATTCTCATCCCTTCATCTTAGTATACGTTAAGCGAATTTAATTGGGATCATTTTTTATCTCAGAGGGTTTCTCATGAAGTAATCCGATTATTGAATTTGCTTACCAATGGAGTTAGTTCAACGTGCTTCATGTTTTGTATACACTCCTAAGTACAGTTCTCAGAAGAATCAATACGTGAATCTGCAGGAAAAACTTCAAAAGCAAAGCCACAAGAGTGATTTGAATTTGGGTTTGATCGAGAATGGTTCGAAAAGGTCTGCGAAAATGAAGTCGTTGATTGTTAATGCAAGGGATGGAGCGGCGGAGGTGGAGACAGCGGTGGTGGAGAAGCCGAAATTGCGGCGGTTTCAGGTATTCGAGGGTTATCCGGCGCCGTTTGGGGCCACGGCTCGCGACGGTGGGGTGAATTTCGCGATATATTCGACTAACGCGGTATCGGCGACTCTATGCTTGATGACTCTATCAGATATAGAGGAGGTAAATCGGTGATATCAAATTTGTTTTGTTTTTGTTTTTGTTTTTGATCTGTTACAACGTGTTTTCTCGTTTTCTATTTATGTTTAGAGACAATTTGTGTTAAATTTTATCCTTGACACTGTTTACTTCAGCAGAGCTAAATACTCTGTATGTTGACGTGGTTGTAGTTCCACACATTTTGAATGTGAGGTACAATACTATGTTCTTGTAGTTCCATGCTACATACTCTGTGTATCAACATGGTTGATGACGTGAACTTGACTATTTTTCTCTTTTGAAACTGGTAATAAAATTAATTAAAGCATTCTCCTCATTTTATTTATTTAGCATTATTGGGCTAATTAATGTGCTTTTACTTGGAGACCTGTCATTGGATCGGATTTTGATCCCAATCCAGTCCGATAACTCGAATATAGATTGAATATTTAATTCGATGATTGATCTGAATCCGATAATTCATTTAGTTAATAAATTGGATATGGATTATAGTAAATCCAACCGATAATAATCCGATCCGACCAAATATAATAATATAATATGCTATACATATCTTATCTATCATTCAATTGGTGTGCATTTTATGAAAAAATTAATTAAAGGTATTGTTTACATAGTAATATATCATGTATAGAACTGGGAATTTTAGTTCTTTCAAATTTTCTTCACATTTTTAATTATTTTCTTCCACCTATTGATTTTTTCTCACACTTTATTATTTTTACTTTTAGTAAGAATCAAATGATTGATCTTTATTCTCTTTTCTTGTTCATATCTTTTGGCCTTCTCTCTCTTTTTTTAATTTATATTTTGAAATTTTTAACAAATATCACAAATTTTAACAAATCGAGTTTTCAGATCGGATATCTGATAAACTACAAATCGGATATGGATGGAATAACATATAATCCATCAGGTTATCAGATCGGATCACATATACTCCTTATAGGGTTCGGATCGGACCAAGCTAGTTTCGATCCGAATCTGATCTGTTGACAGGTCTACTTACTTGTGCTATTCCGTTGCATCAAACTCAATTAGTAATGCTAGAACCAAAGATTTGGTGAATTATTTATCATCATCATCATTATTATTATTATTATTTTATTTTGAGGTGAGGGCATGCTATCACGTGACTCATGTCATTCTCTACTATCTGACTATCGGTTGAGATATAATAGAAGGGTGTAGTAGCGTAGTTTGATTTGTGATTAACTTGGAAAGAAATTCATCAAATGAACTTACCATGTGAAGAAATTTATCAAATGAACAATGAATTTTGGTTATTCTCTTGCGTAACGCATACCTGTTGATGCACCAATGAGAAGAGGAAGATTAGTTTGTATAGAAGTTAAGAGACAATGAGGTTAACCAAAATTGGCATGGAATGAAGTTATAATAAATGATTTTGAAAAAGTAAATTTAGTAGGAGAAATGACTTATGATAGAAAAGATTGAAAAAAGAGAATTTATGCGGCCAACCTTGTTTGTACGGGATAAAGAGAAGGATGATGATGGTGATGACAACGACGCAGTAGCGTAATTGAAATTATGACCTTAGATGGAGCATAATTACAAAACATGATTCATATTGCGAATCCCTAATAGTTGGGAATCTTTAGATGAATTGAGATATAATAGGACATGGTAGCGTAGCTTTTACTGAAATAATGAGGTTAGATGGAGCGTCAAATCCCAAATAGTTGGGAAAAGGCTTTCTTGAGTTGAGTTGAGATCAATTGTTCAGGTTTGATATGTGGTGACTGTTTTTGTGAACTAAGAAATGAAGATTGGATTGGAGTGTATGGATGATCTTTTTAATGTGATCAAAGACAAAGTTTAGTGAGATGGGATGAAATCATATTTTTTCATGAAGATAAATTGGAAACAAACAATTCTTTGAGATGGTAGAAGCAATTCCGATTGGAGATAATACTAGAGGAAATTGACTAGGATTATTTGGTTATGCATTACAAAGATCAATACTTCACTAGCAAGGAAGAGTGACATAATTGATAATACACATTGAGGGTTTTGCTAAGGGAAGAGAGGACCAAATCTAACATAATTTGAAATGGTAAAGAAAGATATGTTAGCTTATAATTTGATTGAAATTATGGTTCTCCATAAAGCGGAATGACGATAGAAGATATATGTAATTAACTCCAAATTATTGTGATAACGCTTTACTAAGTTGACAAAAGGTGGAGTTTAAATGTGATGTGGATCATACACACTCATCCAGAAAGTTGGATGTTGGGATAGTGAAACTTAATTGCACAGACTGGCATAAGGTGTTACGAACAAACATTAACATTAACTGTGGCAACCCTTAGGCTTTGGGGTCAATATGTGCTTAACAATGATACAATGATAACTCCTCAACTAATGGTGGACAGAAGAATTTGCTGCCTACTAATGTAAGCATTTTGTGATCAAATTTTGACATGGGGAATATTTGTGGAAAGCTTTCCTTTGAGAATTTTTTCCTCAAAATGGTATAAGCTGTGGATGAGCTCTTGTAAGATAATTATGTAGGAAAATTATTTGAACAGACTGATGTTGGGAGGGCTCAGATTCATTGGTTCAATTGGTAACACATGGTAGTGAGTGGTTTGAAATGTTGTCTTTGATCATTGAAGTATCCGTGGTTGTGTGAGGCTTTGGTTCTGACTTTGTATGGGCAAGTGGGTTTATGTATGTTGAAGCATGGAGAGTGAAGGAGCCCAAATATGTATTAATCCTAGACAAGGCAATGGTAAGGCGAAGAGATATTCACTAGGGTCTGGCTACGGTCTTGATGTCATGTTGAATGGCTGTGGTTTCTTACAAGATGTTTGGTTGGCCGTGTGGCAGCTGTGGATGTGTTGGTGCAGTACGCAAGTAGGATTCAGGCATATGGTAAAAAGCTAAGACGCATAGATACTTCTAGGAAGAAGCTGTGTCCATATTGGATATGTGTCAACATCAAATCACCTTGAATGTTGCTTATCCACATACAAACACACACAAATACTTTCATATAGGCATGAATTGTGTCCTTTTTGTCTCTCTGTGTTGTGATAGGGTAGATTATAATTCTATGAATCATAAACTACAAATTTCATGTTATTTTCATACAATATCAATCTGTTGTTGTATAATATAAATTTCCTATAAAAATAAATATCTCTATTACCTTGTTCTTGACATCATGTTTGCTCATGTCATGTCCATATCCATGTTTCTTAGGTAACAGAGGGTACTTGAGGTTAGAGTGATGAATCTCAATGGTTTTGTCTTCTTGTTTTGTTCCATTCAGTTGAGGAGGCACAAGGATTCTGTAAATGAGGGATGGGATTTTTGAGAATGAACCAGACTCTTTCAGCTGATGGGTTCCTATGAGTGATTGCTTCAAGGCCAAAGCCAGATTTACTTGTCAAAAAAAAAAAAAGGCCAAAGCCAGGCTTGACTTTCACTCACCTGAGGAAATGCAGATCGGATTAATGGGGTTTCTGTTGTATCTTTTTCTGCCAGTGTTTAGTGGGTTAGATGATTGCTGCAGGAGGTTTGTCAAATTTGACATAGTCACTGCTTATTGTTACCACTCATGATGGGCTCGGATTCTGGTGAAGCCATCTTGATGTCCTACTCTAGTTGAAGTAGTCATCAAGGCTGGGTCCTGGAGGTTTAATGTTCCCTTTTAGGCAAAATCAGCATTTTTTATTTATGTGGCGGTCAAAGACCAGAGAAAGAGAGGTAGGACTGTTGAGGGCAATATCCTAAGGAAGATGACAGCATTGTCTCATATGCCTCGGAGACAATTTGGATGGATCTGTAATGGGGGGCATATAGCGGGATGCTGAAGACCAGATAACATGGGCAAAGTATTCAAACACTAAGCCACGTGGATTGATAAGTGGTTATGTTGCCAGGTGGATTGAGGTATGGGCTCAAGAGGATGTAAAGATTATCATTGGGCCTTAAAGGTCCAACTGTACAAGTATTTGTCAAACTGACCAATCAAAGTGGAATCGAGTGACAACTGCGCATGTCACAGTGGGCCACTACAGGCTACAACTAAGGAGGAAATGGGAATATGCTTTGGGCTCTTGTAAAATGGCCTGCCATGGAGAGTCAAAGAACTAGTTGTCGAGAAAAGGTGAGTAGGTTTGGCCCGGGATCTGATTCATTCCGAAATCCATTTTAACGGGGTTTAAATTTTAATTTTGAATCCAAATTAAAAGACAGGTTAAATATGGATCTTCATTGGAATATCCATCACAATTTCGGGTCTAATATGGATATGAGTAATTCTTAAATGGATCAGGTTTTAGCCGAGATCTGACCTAGACTAAATGCATTTTACTCTATTTGAATCCTGTTTAAATTATATGGGTTGGATATGGATTATATCCATAGGATTATTAGGATCCTATGGATTCAGATCTGAATATGGATCCTGGCTTCGCATGAATCTGCTCCAGATCTGCTCCATTGCAATCCTGAAGGTGATCTAGTTAGTCTGAATAATGGATTCAAGACACAATCACTTGGTGATCAGGAGTCAAGGATCAGGCAATGGTTTTATCTGAAATTGCAGAATTTTGAATAATTAGAAGGGAAAGACATGACATAGGAGACATCTTTAGAGCATCTACAGGTTTAAAAAGAAATTTTTAATGGAAGGTTCTGGTCAAGGGAGGACAGATAGATATTGTTTCAAGAACAGAAATGGAAAAGGGTGAGATGAGCTTTACGGTAGAGAGGAGAAGCTGAGCTACATCAAAATGGGCGTAGGAGGGGCCTAGAAGAATGGTTTGGTAGGAAAAAGGTAGAGCTGGTCTTCTGCAGTGCAGGTGAATTTCGATGTTTAGGGGAGGAGCATTCTAGGGATCAACTGGAAAGGGTTGATGTGATGGAAAACCAGGCATGCCTTGGATAAAGGTTGCAAATGATGGGGTTGTGGGTGATGCCGTGGTTTATAAATTATAAGGGTGGGAGGAAGTAAAGCCATTGTCAAATTCCATGAAGGGGGACTCAAGCAAATGGAGGTGGGCTTAACCTCTGTGAGGCGGGAAGGTTAGTTAGGGGTAATCAAGCAGTTACGGGGTTTTTAGAGAAATTGAGGGATGCAGAGAGAAATTGAGGGATGCGGAGTCAGGCATTATGGTGGTAGACTGCCTGAACTTACTATCATGTGTGGAATGTACACCACTTTCTGAAAGGGTTCTGTGCAAAATCAAAGATTTTTGCTTATTATTTGGTATTATGAATGAAAATTATGAGGAAACTTCGTTTTAGATTATTTGAGAGAATTGATGAGAATTAGGGGATGCAAGCTAGGACGGAGGCTTGGATGAAGAGGGGAGACTCTTGCTCCAAAGGTTATAGGGAGCTTAAGATTCTTGTTTGCTCAATTAAATATTATGGCAGGAGGGAGGGAGGTGATACGAGGGAAAGGTCTGACTCCTGAAGAAGGACAGTGCGTGCAAGTTTAAACTCTGGCTGACTTGAAAATGAGTGCTAGAAACATGCTTTGCCAAATGATAATATTGTACTTGCTATCTCGAAGACCATATTTTCATGATATTAATGTTCTTTTAAGGAGTTATCTTATTTCACATAGTGGTGGACTTTTTTAAATATGAGGCATGAACAAAGTGGCAGACTGCAGCAATTCATGTATTCTGGGTGTTTTCATTTGCTTTCATAGTCTTGAGCTGTTATTCAACTGAATAAATTGCAATCCCAATTATCTACATTCTTTTAATACAATTTTTCTGATGCAGAAAAGAGTGACTGAGCAGATTTTTCTGGATCCATTGACTAATAAAACAGGAGATGTCTGGCATGTCTTTCTGAAGGGAGATTTTAAAGATATGCTATATGGCTACAAATTTGATGGGAAGTTTTGTCCTGAAGAAGGACACTACTACAATTCTTCTCAAATACTGTTGGACCCTTATGCTAAAGTTAGTGGCCTATACCATTGCATCTTTCGCTTAAAACATATGATATCGTTCTATCCAGTTTGTGCATCTCAATTGTATACTTTTTGCAATGTGTTTTACTTGTCTTTTGTTGTCAAGTGCAATGTGCATTGATTTTCCTGTCACATATTCAGGCAGTTGTAAGCAGAGGGGAATTTGGTATTTTGGGACCTGAAGAAAGTTGCTGGCCCCAAATGGCCTGCATGGTACCTTCTGCCAATGATGAGGTAATGAATATGTATAGATACTTCTACTGCAGTAGCTGTTTATCTTTTTCCTGAATGCTCTATGCATTGTAGTTAAAAAAATCCCGTGATTAGATGTGGATGAAGACATCTTATGACAATGACAATTGTATAGCGTTGGAAAAACTCCTGCCTGTATTTGATAAAACATCTCCTTCATCATTCTGGGATCTGAAGTACTGTCCATTCTTCATGCTTAATCTTGGAACAGTTTTAGCATCGGTTTGGAGAATCATGCATTAGTTGTATCTTTAGGTTATAAAATACTTCTGTCTGCGAATACTTGCACTTTCTGATTTCTGTCTGCATCAAATTTACTTCAAAATGCCCAAAAAAAATGACAATTTTTTATTTCAAGACGTCTTCTCTTTCTACAGGAGAATTATTCTCTGAATTCGTATTAGGATCGAATATCAAAATTTTCAAACTATCGTTCTTGACTCTCAATGTGAGATTTTGGTAAATGTAAATAAATCCAGTTTCAGACTGGTTTTTCTAATTAATATGCTTAATTCCATTTTTTAGCGGATTTATTACTTGTAAATCATGATTTTTGACATATTTGGTTGTTCAAAAATCTTCGGTATAGGAATTTGTCTTCTTCCTTCTGGCTTTATTCATTCGGTTAAAGGGGCTACCTTGCTTCTATGCAATCCTATTTCCGTGCCGAAAGAACATTTCCTTTGGTATGTGTAAAGAGCATTTTTTATTGTGAAGCAATTGTACCATCTTTTTTGTTACTATGTCCTATAAATATATGTGTGCGCGCTATGGTATGGTCCCAGACATTATGGCCTAGTTGATGAACTCATAAGAAATGTTTTAGAACTGAAAGAATCTGTCTTCTAAGTGGTCATTTATGGTCTAGACAGACCCCTTCTCTTAGCTTTTGTATGCTTCTGAAAAATATGAGTCACTTCTAGTGCAGGAAAAGAGCTACCTGTGTCGAATGTGGAGTCGCTCGAGTTTCTCACACTTAATATGCATTTTATTTACTTTGCTTGGGCTTATGACGAGCTCTGCTGAGACTGGTCAAGCCTAGCCTTTTATTTCGACTTTCTTTTTAATTTACTTTTGTAGAAACTAGCAATTGATGCAAATATTAATAGTTTAGACTTGAGATATATTATTCATTGATTCTACAATTCAATGGAGTGATATTCTTCTTTAGCTTTTTAATTTTGGGACAGCAACTTTACTTGTAGAGTTCCCTTTCTCTACTAGGCCAGCCATTATGATGTTAGATGGTTAAGAAAATGTATATGATACGAGTTCGGTTGAAATTGAATTTTAAGATATGTGTGGTAAGACAAGAAAGGATAAAATAAGAAATGAACATATTTATGAGATTCCCGGGCTTGGCTCAGGTGGCGCTAGCAAGAGTAACGTCTGATCATGTTCCGCTGTTGCTTGATCGTGGGGGATTGAGAAGGAGGAAAACAACTTTCAAATTCGAAAATATATGGCTTCGGGCGGAAGGGTTTAAGGAGATGGTGAAACGATGGTGGATGGGTTATGAGATTTTGGGCACTCCCAGTTTTGTCCTCGAAGGGAAATTACGCAAACTGAAGAAGGACCTAAAGAAGTGGAAGAAGGAGTTCATTGGTAATATTGAGTGGAGAAAGAATATGATTGTGGGAGTAATAGCAGAATTGGATAGAAATGAGAGCTTGGAGGGTTTGGGGGAGGCGGAAAGATTGAAAAGGGAGGACTATAAGACTAAATTTTAGGAGATTGCTATTTTGGAATAGATTTCGTGGAGACAAAAGTCCTGGTCTTTGTGGTTAAAAGAGGGGGACAGAAACACGAAATTCTTTCATAAGATGGCAAATGCTCGCAGAAGGGGCAATCATATAGGAAAAATTAAAGTGGATGGAGCTATTCTGACTACAGAGGAGGAGGTGGCGAGAGGTGTGACATCATTTTATCAACGGCTGTATAGGAAGACTTCAGAATGGAGGCCTCTTCTAGGGGGCTTGGAGGATAGGGATCGCTTGGAGAGGCCTTTTGAGGAGGAGGAGGTGACTTTTGCTCTTCAGAGTTGTCAGGGTGATAAAGCCCCGGGTCTAGATGGTTTCTCTATGGCTTTCTTCCATCACAATTGGGAGGTGTTGAAGAGGGAGGTGTTGGCAACTATCCATGCTTTCCATGCGAATGGAAAATTTGAGAAGTCCATGAATGCCACCTTCATTGCTTTGATTCCAAAGAAGGGAGGGGCAGATGACATTCTAGATTTTAGGTCCATAAGTCTGGTGGGAAGTATTTACAAGATTATTGCAAAAATCTTAGCGATCAGATTGAAGGAAGTAATGGAGGGAATCATTTCCGAATCACAAAATGCCTTTGTAGGAGGTCGTCAGATTTTGGTGGCTAGTGAGTGTGTGGATGCTCGAATCTGTGCTGGAGATCTGGGGGTGGTTTGTAAGCTCGATGTGGAGAAAGCATATGATCATGTGAGCTGGGACTTTTTGATTTATCTTCTTGAGAGGATGGGTTTTGGGGAGAAATGGAGGGGTTAGATCAGTTTCTGTATCTCCACGGTGAAGTTTTCAGTGATGGTTAATGGCATCCCATCTGGTTTCTTTGGTAGCTCGAGAGGTTTGAGGCAGGGGGACCCATTATCCCCTTCTTTATTCATTATTGTGATGGAGGCCTTTAGCAGACTGATGAAGAGAGCTTGTGACCTGGGCTTCTATAGAGGCTTTAAGGTGGGAAGGAATATGGCTTGCCAAGTAGAGGTCTCGCATTTGCTGTTTGCAGATGACACTGCTGTGTTTTGTGATGCAGAGCTGAGGCAATTGAGATATCTGAGAGGAGTACTGATGTGTTTTTAGGCTGTCTCGGGTTTGAAGGTGAATTTCAGAAAGAGTGAGATTGCTCCTGTGGGGGATATGGAAGGGATTGATCATATGGCAAATATTTTGTGTTGTAGAGTGGGATCCTTTCCTTTGACTTAACTGGGTCTCTCGTTAGGTGTGAAGGCGCGGAGAGCCTCTTTGTGGGATCTTGTTGTACAGCGATTCGAGAGGCGATTAGTTGGGTGGAAGAAACAGTATCTTTCGAAAGGGGGTAGACTTATTTTGATGAAGAGCACGCTTTCGAGCCTTCCTACCTACTTCATGTCCTTATTCCCACTACCGACTTCGGTTTTCAGGAGGTTGGAAAGGCTTCAGGGGAATTTTCTATAGGGTGGCCTGGGGGAGGAGCCCAAATATCATCTAGTGAGATGGGAGCAGATTTGTTGTCCTATTCAGAAGGGAGGGCTAGGGGTGCGGAAGCTGAATTTTTTCAACAAAGCTTTATTGGGAAAGTGGCTTTGGCAGTTTGGGACGGAGAGAGACAGGGTTTGGAGGCGGATAATAAGCCTCAAATACGGATAGGATAGAGGGGGGTGGTGTTCGTTGATGTTGAGAACTCCAGTTGGGGTTGGGTTATGGAGGTACATTGCGAAGGGCTGGAATGAGTTCTTCAAATACATTTGATTTAGGGTTAGGGATGGAAGATTTGTGAGTTTCTGGAATGATCATTGGTGTGGTGAGTGACTATTGGAGGGTTCCTTTCCGAGATTTGTCAGAATAGCAGTAGATAGACAAGCAATGGTCGCTCAGTGCTATCACCTTGATGGCGGACAACTGGTTTGGGATGTTCAGTTTGAGAGGTTCCTGTACGATTGGGAAATAGAGGAAATGACGGAGTTTTTGGCATTCCTTTATAGATAGGTCTGTCCCGGGGCGGGGCGCGATGCGTTGGTCTGGAATGGCATGAGTCATGGGAGATTCGAGGTATGATCATTTTATCGGAGTTTGGTTGATTCCCACGGGCCCTCTTTCCCGTGGAAAGGTATTTGGCGTTCTAGGGCTCCTTTGAAGGTGACCTTTTTTGTGTAGGCAGCGTCCATGACCATCGATAATCTAAGGAAGAGAGGGCACATTTTGGCAAATTGGTGTTGCATGTGTACACGGGCGGAGGAAACTATTGATCATCTCCTCCTTCATTGTCCCAAAGCTAGGGAGGGATGGGATTTGATTTGCGGTATTTTTGGAGTGCAATGGATCATTCCTAAATCGGTGGTCAATTGTATTTCAGCTTGGGATGGTTCTCGAGTGCGACACGATGCTAGACATTCTTGGAGGGTTGCTTCTCATTGCTTATGGTGGGCTTTATGGAGTGAGAGAAACAAGAGATCTTTTGAAGATAAAGAGCAGTCCTGGGAAGTCTTTAGATGCTCCATTCTTAGCTCTTTATTCTTTTGGTCGGAGGGTTACTTTTGTAACTCTTCAGAGACCCTTCTATCTTTTGTAAATAGCTTAAGCCTTCGATGATGTTGTTTTGGGATGCGTCCCCCGTTTAGGTGCTTTCTAATGAATCTTTATTTATCAAAAAACAAAAAAAAAATTATGAGATGATGGAAGATGAAGCAATTGGAGATAAAATGAAACAAAATCAACGATGATGGTCAACCATGTCAAATGAAGGCTAATGTACCAGTGAAGAAGAGTGACATGGTTTACATTGAGACAAGTGTTAGGGAAAGATGGATATGGCATGAAATGTTAAGGAATTATATTGTAGCGCGTGGATATGCTGAATCTTTAGATATAGCAGAATGGTCAACCATCGATTAGCCAATTCCAAATAGTTGGGGTAATTCTTTGTTGAGGTGAATTTAGTATATTTTAGATTTTTAATTTCGGGAGAGCAATCTCACCTACAGGTCACCTTTTTCCTTTTCTTTTCCCCATTTGTCTTAAATTGAACCTTATAACTAACTCCGAATAGTTAGGATAAAACTTTGTTGAGTTTAACTGATTCTGAAATGAAAATTATGACTGTAAGTTCTGTTTGCCCACAACTTTCAGAAATACAATTTGATACTATCTACAGTTCCATACTTCCTCTCACATATCATATGTTTCAATTTATTTTCCTTATTTCATTTCATATTTTACTTTTTTGATCTTTTCAGTTTGATTGGGAAGGAGATTTACCCCTGAAGTGTCCACAAAGAGATCTTGTAATATACGAAATGCATGTTCGTGGATTTACAAGACATGAGTCAAGTCAAGCAAACTTTCCTGGTACATACCTTGGTGTAGTGGAAAAACTTGATCACTTGAAGGTAATACTGACTAATTTTAGAACATGATCATTTTAAAACTTGATCATCTTAAAATGCTTCCTTACTTGACAGCCTCAAACAGCCATAATATGAGAATTCTAATATGTAGACTACTAAAGCACTTGGATATAGATTTTAAATGATTGATCAAGATTCAAGGAAATATTTGTTATTTTTAGAGATATAGGGCTATGATCTCAGATTTTAGCCTCGAGGTAATGAGTTTCAGTTATTGAACAGGGTCTGTGGTATCTTTATGGGCGTATGCGACTAACTTATAATTCCTTTATTATTATTTTTTATGCTGAGTTACATGAGCTCAATAGTTTCACAAAAAAATACAATTTATAGTGTGCGAGGTTGGTTATAGTTTGTACATCTTTTTTTTTTTTTTTGTAAATAGAACGTCGCGCATAATTAATTTCTACTTCCCCATTTAATGTATCTTTTATTGTGGCAGGAACTTGGTATCAACTGTATAGAGCTAATGCCGTGTCACGAGTTCAATGAACTAGAGTACTACAGCTACAATTCTGCATTGGGTGACTATAAGTACACAACTCTGACTTTTTCGCGAACTATTTCTTTTATAATCTCTGATCTTTTCACGAACCTTTTTCTTTGATGCATTCATAGTATGGAAGATTCTATAAATTTAGGGAAATGTTTATTTTTTTTTGTTTTAAATCAATTTATATTACTACTAGTTTTTATAGGAAAACAATTCCTTATCTTATCTCTTGTATCTTGATTATAATTTGGTCTATGGCAATGGACATATCTGTAACCTGTACGTCATTCATGCCTTTTCATCTCACTAAAACACACACACACACACAAAGAAAAAAAGGAAAAGAAAAAAGTTTGCATTTTTTTAAAAGGAAGATAGACAAGCTATGGACATAAAAAAACCCAGGAAGAACATTTTGGCACCACAAGCATATTTGGTCTTATGGAAAATAATTCTTTAGGGTGAATTTTTGGGGATATTCAACGGTCAATTACTTTTCACCAATGACAAGATATTCATCCGCGGGTACTGGTGATTGTGGCCGTGGCGCAATAAATGAATTCAAACATCTTATTAAAGAAGCACATAAACGAGGAATTGAGGTGATAGCTTGTTTCAACATGCTCTAGGATTTCTTCTTTAAAGTTTTGGTGAGATTTTTCTCTAATTTATATTTATTTATTTTTTAACAGGTGCTCATGGATGTTGTTTTCAATCACACTGCTGAAGGGAACGAGAATGGTCCCATTTTATCATTTAGAGGTGTTGATAACAGTGTCTTTTATATGCTTGCGCCTAAGGTATGACTGTCCAAATTATTTTTTCCTTTGGTGTATTTCTTCAGAAGAAATTGTATGATTTTACTTTCTGAAATTTTCCACATGCATGTCGTTTGTATGAAACTTCTGGTTAATGGAACTGTCCTCTTTCAATGCCTTCAAATTCCAGTATAAATGATGGGTTAATTTTATATTTAAAGAAGGAGATCCCGTGCTTCTGTCCAGACTAATTTCTTGATCTGCTAGCATACATTGTTATTTTCTTTAAAAAGAAGCCGCTTCCCACTCAGAACTTTCTCAAATCAATGTAGGAATCTTTTAAGAAATTGTGTATACATGCTGTTCTTGTAATGCAAAGGAATGCCTTTGCTCTCTTCTCTGTACGGTATTGTCCATATCTATAATTTTTTTCCACTTGCCGAGGGAAAAAAAAGTATCTTAATAGAACAAAATAAGTGGAACAAAAAATGATTTGTTGTTAAGATATTTTAAGACAACGAGATGAAAACTGCAGCTTTTGTTAAACTGGACTGGTGGCTTAAACTGGGAGGCTTTCATAACTATCATCAATTTCATTCTTTTTGGCTAAAAAAGCAGGCGTGTAGAAAGCTTTTAATAAATGGAGATCTTAATGCTTGATATAAGACTATAAGAGCTGAGCTCCATGTGTGTGTATATAAGTATCTCGTAGAACAAAATAAGTGGAACATAAATTGGTTGTTGTTAACATATTTTTAGGACAACGAGATGAACGCTGCAGCTCTTGTTAAACTGGACTGGTGGCTTAAACTGGGAGGGTTAGATCACTATCATTGATTTCGTTTTGTTTGGCTTCCACTTAGTATTGGCTAAAATAGATTCCACTGTGGCTGGTGTAGTTATTTTGGTGCTTTCTAGTCTGTTTCTTTTCAATGTGGCTTATTTGTTGCTCGATCAATTCTCTCTCTCTTGTTGTGTGTGTGTTTGTGTCTAAGAAGTTTTTGATGCCTGGATTTATTTATTTTTATTCTCTTTGAAAAATATGACCAGTTATTGTTTAGTTTTTAACCATGTAAAATGATCTGCTTATATATAAATTTCACTAATGGTTTGTAGACAAAATATCAAATTATCTGGTACCAGCAAATTGCATTCTACTGGATAAATCCAATTGCCTACAGCTTACTGAATTGACAATATTGGTTTTAATCAGAAACCAGAAATATCTGTTATTAGTTTTAAGGCCCGGCTCAACTGGTGAGGACCCCATGTCCCAGGTCTTTTAAGCAATCCGGTTGTCCAGGATTAAACAACTTAACAGCTGAAATATGAGTATTTCTGGATTTCAATACTATGAATGTCTAAAATTCTATAATGTTCCCTCAGTAGTATAATCATTGTCAAGTAACTCCTGTTTTACCCTTTTTCAGGGAGAGTTCTATAATTATTCAGGTTGTGGAAACACCTTCAATTGCAACCATCCCATAGTACGCCAATTTATATTGGACTGCTTGAGGTAGATTTACCTCAGATTATAAATGAGGTTTTTTCCCTGTTTTTTTTTTCTGAATTAATTGTTATATCTATAATGCATGTTCTAGTTTTACATATTTCGAGAAAAGTTGAAGTATGTAACTAACTTCCTTAATTGAAATATTAGTACTAGTTTTACATATTTTGAGAAAAGTTAAAGTATGTTAACTTTCTTAATGGAAATATTAAAATATTATCATGAGTTTTGTTGATTTTATATCCCAAATTTTAGAATTAAGAAGTGGTTCATTTAATACATTACTCACATGAGCAAGAATGCAGTGTCCTGAAATTTATAACAAGTAATTTCAATTATGGATCATTTATTGATAATATGCAATGTAGTTTATGTCTGGCAATCTAAGGCCAATTTATTATCTTATTTTATGTTTCTACTCTTTTCTACTAAAGTTTTTATTGTAATTTTATGTTTAGTCATCTTTATTGCTACACGAGAATAAAAAATCTTTTTTTATTTTAATGGACAACAGATATTGGGTAACAGAAATGCATGTGGATGGCTTCCGCTTTGATCTTGCTTCTATCTTGACAAGGGGAAGCAGGTTATCTGATATACATCTGCCTGATAGTTTTAGTTAGTTAAGTTTATAAAGAAGATCAATGTTATACTTTCTCCCCTCTGATGTTGGTTTTCACCAGTCTCTGGGATGCGATGAATGTATATGGAAATCCAATAGAAGGTGACATGCTGACAACTGGCACTCCTCTTGGCATCCCGCCACTAGTTGATATGATTAGCAATGATCCAATACTTCGTGGAGTTAAGGTATTTGCTATAGTTCCTCTTTGTGCTCATCTGAAAACTTTAATGTGTCTTTTACCTCAAGAAGAGGAAAGTAGATTAAAAATTTTCAAATATAAAATATAAAGAAGAGAGATAAGAATAGAGGAAGCAAAGAGTGTCTTTCAACAGACAGCAACTACCACAGTAAGAAGATGAAAACCAGTCAGCATGATAACTCCTCCATTTTAGATTCAACCTCCTTGTTGGCTGCCCAATGCATCCAAGTGTAAATAGATATGAAATCCTCTCAAATGCTACGTACATTAAACAAGTATGATGGAACATTTCGGAAAGATATCCAGAAAAGGATCCATTTTAGTATCTACTTAAGTGGAACATTTCGGAAATATATCCAGAATAGGATCCGTTTTAGTAACTACTTAAGATAGAATTTTTCTTTCAAGAGCCTGGGATCATTAAAATTTAAAAAAACCCCAAAACAACTGCACTTCGAAATTTTGATTGGAATCGTTCTGAAATTTTTGGAGATGAAATGAAATTCTGAAAGCGGTTCTGAACAGGCCCTAAATATTGTGAGAAATTGTCAAAATTAATTTTATTCTTCCCAAGGGTGAATGCAAATGTACACTTCCTATCTGCATATAGCTATACATGTCTGTGTTGGTTTCCATCATTTGTTGGCAATTGTCTGCATTTCTGTTTCTGCCATTCCTATTAAAAAGATGACTGAAACTTTTCTATACTTCTTTCAAACAGCTTATAGCAGAAGCTTGGGATTGTGGAGGGCTTTACCAAGTTGGCATGTTTCCTCACTGGGGTATTTGGTCAGAATGGAATGGGAAGGTCAGTGAGAATATTTTGTTGTATGATCATCATCTCAGGTTTTTTCATGATTGGAAGATAGAGACTACAGAGCATGGTGCTTCAATTAAACAGAAAAAAAAAATCAAAAAGTTTATGCATCTCATTCTGCTGATGTTAATTTCTTCTTTTGGATCTTGTTGAAGGATATATATATATATAAGTTATACCCTCTCTAACAACTTGAGCTTTTAGAGTAGATGGTTGTTAACATGGTATCAGAGCCAAAGGTCTCGTGTTCAAACCTCACCGTAACCCTGATAATTAAAATTGAAACACTTGTTGGACCAAAAAAAGAAGGCCACACGTGAGGGGGCATGTTGAAGGATTTATATATTTAAGTTACACCCTCTCTAACAGTTTAAGCATTTAGAGTAGATGGTTGTTAACAGATCTTTTTCAAGAGAAATTATGTCCTTAACCATGAACCTTGTGCTGGAATGTTCTTCGTTGCAGACTAGCATCAGTGGATAACAATCTCATATTTCCTTATTATTTTTTTCAGTTTCATGATTTATGAGTAAACCTCTCAAGTCTTAACTGCTATGTTCTCTAATGGTGTGTTGGACACCAAAACCCAGACTTTTTCCTTTTATCTATAACTTGTGGAATATGGAAGATTCCTCTTGGGACTAAGCAGGTGATCAGAATTTGTGATTTTTTTTTCCACAACTATTTGAATCTCTTGAAAAAATTCAAAGACTTTGGATGATCAACAGCTCTCTGCCCAACTGGATGTATATCAGAAAGGGATGTAGGGCTTTTAATTATGCACAAAGTTCCACCTCTCTGATTCTACATGGAGTTTGGCAATCCTATTCTATATCCTGGCTCTGCTAGTTGATAAGGCTTGACCTTTCTCTGTTTCTTAAAAATGCACTTTGGTAGAGACAGTATCCAATTTTCCATGAAATACCCCATGTTCCATTTTTTTGTTCCATATATTATTATACCCTGTTTCAGAATAACCTAGCATTCTGAGATAGCAGTTTATTACATTAATACCCCTAAAAAGGACTAATTTCATAGCATTTTTTGGAGCCTCCATGTTAAATATAATTACTTCTCTCTTATTCTTCTTCTCAAAATAAATAATATTAGTATATTACCCTTGCAATCATGGTGCAATTTGTTACCATTGCAAAACAAATGTCCCTCTTCCCTTTTTCAAATGTCTCAAATGTTAACTTTCCCAAATTGTCCTTGGATTTTGAAAACTTGTTCAAATGAAGTAATTGTAAATGTTTAAATCTTGTTGTGTTAGTTTTGCAATATTCAAGGGGAACAATGCATTCCTGTTAAAAAGTTGGAATGCGTTAAGTGGGACACTTGTTTTGGGACTGAGGGAGTATGAAGTATTGAGCAAGGAACCTCCTTAGTATACCCATACTTTCATGATCATATGAATCACAGAAATGTTTTTCTGTAAGGTTTGGTTTGCATTTCATTTTTTTATGTTGAGGGGTGTCTATTAAGATGTGGGTGATCACATTTAATTGTGTAATTTTTCGGAAGTTAGTATTCTAGTATATATAATACAATAATACTAAAGAGTTATAAGAACTCTCAGTAAGCCAATGCATCTCCCTCTCTATCCCTTTTCTTCCTCTTTTTTCTTTTTTTGCATTGAATGGAACATCCGAACAACTGTGTTCTTTTACCATTTACAGTACCGTGACATAGTACGGCAGTTTATCAAGGGTACAGATGGATTTGCTGGGGCTTTAGCTGAATGCATTTGTGGCAGCCCCAATTTATACCAGGTACTTCTGTTTTGTTTGCTTGGCTTTCAAACTTGTCTTTCGTGTTGTTGGTAACACAAGATTGTTTATAACTTTATATCTAACACTGTAGTGTTAATATTTAACTCAATATACTGTCTTTTAGATTTTTTGTTTTCTTTCCACTTTAATTTAAATCTCAAAAACTATGTACATTTTATTTCCATGTTCAATTTGGGACGTGATATTCACAGTCCATCACCCCTAAAAAATGGAGTGTATCTTTTGGAGTTATTGTGGAGTGTGAGTGTGTTTTTGAGGGGTAATTATGTCCTATTGTTTTGGAAAAACAAGTGGATTACAAGTGGGGAAAAGGTGGAGTTTGAATATCATTAACCTTATTTTTTTGTTCTTTTTGAAATTTGGATCCTTTTAATGAATCAGGAAGGCGGAAGGAAACCATGGAACAGTATCAATTTTGTGTGTGCACATGATGGTTTTACTTTGGCTGATCTAGTGACATATAATAACAAAAATAACTTAGCAAATGGGGAAGACAACAATGATGGGGAGAATCATAACAATAGCTGGAACTGTGGACAGGTAAATTTCAAAAAAAAAATTGTGGTCAAATCTATATACTGCATTTGGTTTTTCAACTCTTACTGTTACTGTATGGTGATTTTTCTTTTTTTGGTAAGTTACTGTACTAAGAATAGTATTATTTTCTCAAATACTTGGAAATTTGAATCTCCACTTGTAGTATTATAACATGAAGAAAAAGTTTCCTTTCTGATACATCTAAATGATTACTTAGGAGGGAGAGTTTGCAAGCATTTCCGTGAAGAATCTGAGGAAACGACAAATGAGAAATTTTGTCCTTTGCCTCATGGTATCACAAGTAAGATTTAATTTATTTTTACTCTTTCGACCTTTTTTCCCCATTGTAATGACTTATGTATACATGTTTAATTGCTTCATTCCTTTCCTATATTTAAAAATGAATGGTGAAACCATCTCCTCTTCTTTAATAAATTTGCTGAACTTTTTGCTTATACGTACTCTCGAAGCTATAAGAATCTGTTTTAGTCATAGACCGGTGCATTCTGACCTTCACAGAAGTTTGTTATCAACAAGTTACAGGAAACAAAAGATGTAATAGGAATTGGCTACTGTGGATGTGTTTAGAGGCCCCGTAGATTTTGAATGGTGATGGTCTTTCATGTGAAAATTTCACTTAGAGAATGGAGCCATTAATGAAAAGAGAGAGCTTAAACTTTTGTCATAGCATGTCAGGAAATGCCATAATTAAAAATTTCATCATCTGTTAGATGCTTGCAGAATTTTTAAATTGCTCCATTCAGGATGATACATACCTACACTCAAGGTAATTGTGATGATGCAGTTATTCACATTCAAGGGGAGATTGAACATCCGCTCTGTATTCTTAGTTTCGTAGCCTTGCGATAGAACATTGAGGGGTTGTTTGGATAGTCCAGTTAAATTTGGTCCTTACTTTAATATTTTATTCAAATAATGATGTCAATATAGGAAAAAAATTCAATTATAAATTTTTTAAACCATTCTGATGATTCCTTGTAAGTTGAATCTTTCATACTTGAAGATATGTCATACTGGTAAATTTATCCTGAGGTATTGCAAGATGAGACCATGATATGATTATAGTAGGGTGTTTGAAAGACATAGACTAAGATTTATTGGTAGATTTTTTTTTTATGCAACCAATCTAATTCAAGACTCAACCAGGAGACGCTACAATAGTAGTAGAAGAATTCAAGTTTTGATAGCCCTTCCACTACTAGATGTAGAGGAGCCCAGATTCCAGGTGAACAATTTCAAATGTGAAAAGGATCTTTCTGATTCTCGAAGAAGTGGGCGAGGGGTTGATTGAGAATTGGCATACATCTAGTGGTTGTTAATAGATCAGAAAAGGTATTGTTTGATAGATATCTTTCCTTTGGAGTTCATTAATAACCAAGCTCAGAACAAATATGTATGGATTAAAAAATAGAAAGATTCCAACCACCCAACTAAAAAATTGTTGCAAATAATGAAGAAACTAGTAAAAATGAAAGAAGTTTGTTATATTGTGCATGGCATTTAAAAAGGGCACCATTTTGTTTTGAAAAAGGTCATTGCTCTACTAGTTAAAAAGAAAAAAAAAATAGGTCATTGCTCCTGCCAATGGGGTGCTAGGAAGGTAGACTTGGTGTGACCTAACTGTAACTGTTATTTACACAAAGTGATTACTCTCATACTAGAAACCAAATTCTCACACTTCTGCATATCATTTTGTTGTTCATAGCATTTATAGTGAGTGTATTCCATATCACTAATAGATTTGTTTATTTATTTATTTAAATTCTTAAGTTCTGTTGTTTACATTTTCTATACTGGTAGAACCTCAGGGAAGACACAAAGTCAATTATTAGTGGACAAGACCAAAATATTTAATTACCTTTCTTGTGGTTCAGTAGAATCGCACTTGAACTTAACATTGAAGTCTGTTTCTATATTCAGTTGTTTGTTATTATCAGCCTTAAATTTTATAGTGAGTGTATTCCATATCACTAATAGATTTGTTTATTTATTTATTTAAATTCTTAAGTTCTGTTGTTTACATTTTCTATACTAGTAGAACCTCAGGGAAGACACAAAGTCAATTATTAGTGGACAAGACCAAAATATTTAATTACCTTTCTTGTGGTTCAGTAGAATCGCACTTGAACTTAACATTGAAGTCTGTTTCTATATTCAGTTGTTCGTTATTATCAGCCTTAAATTTTCCATCTCCCTTGTCTTGTAACCTATGCAAGTTAAATGGCACACGGAAAGCTTGACATTTGAATCACTCGCTAGTAATGAACAAACAAGGGTCATTTGTGAAGTGCTAGAAGCGTGGGTTTACAACTGTGAAATTGTGGATTCGTGTCTGAGGATGAGTAATGACTTTTTTTACCTTGTAATGAAGAATACAACAACAACAACAAATGCTCCAATTTCGTAATAATAATAATCTCAAGTTAAAACATGAAAACAAGCTTTATAAAAAAACTCATTCTCCATCAAATTCTTTAATTGTTGCCATTGTTATTGTTTTGTTAGACTTGGAAAAGTCTTGTTCATATTCAAACTTTCATGACCATTGATGTCAGGACCCACCACCACAGTCAACAATATTGTCTGCTTTGGGTTTTGCCTCGCAACTTTAAAATGCATTTTTAACATATAGTGTGCAATCCGCCCTTATATTTTCAACAACTTTTGCCTTCCCAAGTGATGTGGGATCTTTTTGTCTGACTGCTACAGATCTAAGTGTGTTTTCTTCCGCCATCCTCTAGGCTCTCCTTTAAAAGATGTTAGGGCGGCTTGACAGCCCAGTAGAGAATCACTTACCCAGCATTCATACAAGTTCTAGCAAAAATATATTTTTCTGTTACCGAATAAAAAAGTACTATAGCAATATCATTTCAAAAATATTTTTTTTTCCTCTTTCAAATACTGTTTTATCCAATCAGAATCGTTTTTTTTCCATCAAACTAACCATTCCCTCGCATATGGCATGTGACCTCAGAAGGCATCCCTTCTGCTGGAGGCATTTCTCCTAGGACCCCACAAGTTTTTTTGCATCACGTACAATAACCTTTGTTGTTTTACAAAGTGGCTTCTCTGAGGCTCGAACTCTGACCATCAGGACTGATGTTCAGGCATGCTAAACCAGGCAACAGCTCTTAAATATTCTATATTTTATTTTGGATATCCAGTAGAAGGCGAATATAATTATACAACACCACCTGTGGGATAGTTCTACGCTAGTGGTGTGGTGTAATACATCTGACAAGTAGCCCTTATCCTCTATAAATAATATGCACCCAAACACTGAATAAGTTAGCTCTTAGCTCTATCCTATCTGGTCACTGATTCCTGCCATGTTTGGTGACTGATGGTGACCTATTATTTACTTTCTTGAACTCCTGTTTTTGCATTTTTTAATGAATGAAGTTTAAACCATAATGAAGAGTTGAGGACACATGAAAACCAAAACAGTTCTCAATAAAAAAGGCAAGAAAAGACAACAATTATAGAAATGAAATAAGTGTATCTAAATAGTTTATTCCATTGTCCGTTATCTGTACTGTGGCAGGAACGAATCAAATTGAAGGGCCTATTACATCTCATGCAGAAATGTGGACTTTGAGTTACTATTTATCAATAATTTCTAGTAATTAGAAAGGAAGGTAGAAGTGTATAGACTTGACTGAAGCTATGCAACCACTGATTCTAATAGATTTTTACTTACTGAATTTGGTATGAAATTTACCCTTGTTGTATGGAAATAAATATATTCTGTTAGTAACTTTAATAATTTTCCAAATGATGCCTGCAATGAGAAATGAGATGTTTTGCCTAAGTTATAATGAAGAAGGAAAAAATGGAGCTACTTCAGGACCTTTAAAAGTATTTGTTGTTTGATATGAGCTTTTAAAGTTAGACATTGTCCATTTGGTTATTTGGTATGATCTTTTAAAGTCAGGCCTTTTCAATTGGGTAATTTAGAATCAAAATCTTGTGATTATAGTGGTTTCATTTAATTTTCATAATTAACTTAATATACCTTGTACTTGGCTATTTGAGGAGTCACTTTCCGTGCTGCATGCTACATTGCTTTTCTGACTGTGATCTGTATCTCACCAGGGTGTCCCCATGATCCATATGGGTGATGAGTATGGTCACACAAAAGGAGGGAACAACAATTCCTATTGCCATGATAATTATGTGATTCTCCTACCCTGATAACGTTCTTCTGCATTTCTATCACCAGAGAACTATTTAAGGTTTCTGTTGACTGAGAACACCTTTGGCTGCAGATTAACTACTTCCGGTGGGATAAGAAGGAAGAATCCTCATCTGACTTCTTCAGATTTTGCTGCCTTATTTCCAATTTCCGCCAGTAAGTGCTTCCTTCTTATTGTTTTCTTGCTAGTATGTTCTTCCTTGTGTCTTTGCTTTCTGATAGAACTTGGGCTGCTCGCTCATTTGGTTTGAGATGTTTTCAGGGAATGTGAGTCGCTTGGCTTAGATGACTTCCCTACAGCAGAGAGGTTGCAGTGGCATGGCCAAGCCCCTGGGATGCCAGACTGGTCTGAAACAAGCCGATTTGTGGCATTTACATTGGTATGCTATCTCATTTCATCTTGCCCTGCATACTAATATATAAACAGTTTGTTAACATTAGCTTTGCTATTGTATAAACTTCACTATTATGTAAAAGTGGCTCAAACAGCCATGTTTTGATTTGATTTAGCTAGTGCTGTCCAAATTAAGGAAAATATGACTGGGGGCACGGAATCGGACATGGGACATTTTCACACAGCAATCATAAAAGAGTCACATGGACACAGCGATAAAGAAAATATGTTTTTATAATGTATTATAAAATATAATGTAGTTGGTAAACATTACTTCACAATGAGAAAATCTAATATTCTATGGCTATAACATGCAAACCTATGAATCATAACAATGAATAATCACTCATGGTGCATAGACAACAACACAGAATGGGCATATGATAAAGTGTATCTCTATTCTACTTTTGGTTTTTAGTATACGGTCAAACTTTTATTAATCTGTTGTAAACCTATAACTTTTTTTCTTTTTTATAATTATAATTTTTTCCATGTTAAAATAAATTCACAAGTAACGTCTAAGGCTCATTGTGTCATATATATGTTGGCGAGTGTTCAGAAAATGTCGGCCACTTGTCGTAAATTAAGAATTCTATTTTTTAAAGTTGTCCAAGACCACACATGTCAGAAAGTGTTGGAAAATTTTCAGTGGGCAACATTGATACGGCTCCTTCTTAGAAATGCTCATGCTTCCTAGATTGCGAGAAATCTTTTCATATGTGTAATCGAATGTAAGGTGATACAGTTTGCTTTTTCCTGCATCTCTGGAACAGCTTTAATTTTGTTACAAATATAATTATTCACAAGTTAAAGACTATGATTAGGTAGTCAAACTTCTATGTAAATATTTGCAAAATGGTTCAGAAAATAAAGCTTCTTCCATGGGAAATGTATTCATCTTTTCAAATGATATGTAAACTTCCTATAGTGGTTTTCAGATTATTGGATTCTTTCACATCTTGTTATCATTACTTGCCATGTTTTTAATTTTGGTTGATTGTGTAGTTTTTCTCTGTTGCACATAATTTTTTATTTTTATCTGCTTCCTTAATCAATTCTTGCTATTACCAATAATATGGATGGCTCACTCTTCTCTCGGAGATGCTATGGTCTCTCTATATTTAAAGTTTTCAGACTCTATGGAGGCTTTTCCAATTTTTAATTAATTGCCAAGTTTTGCATACATGTATCTATATATAAAATACACACACACATAAAAATATGGCATTAGGAGCAAGAAAAACTAGGATTTTGGTTGTGAAACAATG
Organism: Cornus controversa; assembly: GCA_026545225.1. Lineage (NCBI taxonomy): Eukaryota > Viridiplantae > Streptophyta > Magnoliopsida > Cornales > Cornaceae > Cornus > Cornus controversa. The sequence goes on along the minus strand of CM048851.1, from coordinate 56,763,355 downwards.
GATGAAGATATCGGTTGTCAATCCTAAAAAAGTTCCCCGTGCTTAATATCCATCTTGTTGTCTTGTTTCTTTTACTTTCTACATTATGTTCAAATGATTCTGGTATCAATCCAAAATGCAGAAGGACTCAGTGAAGGGAGAACTGTATGTTGCCTTCAACACCAGTCATTTACCTGTCACCATTACATTGCCTCAACGGCCTGGCTACAGGTGGGAGCCTTTGGTGGACACCAGCAAGCTTGTTCCATTCGACTTCCTCTCCGAAAACCTTCCAGAAAGAGAGACAGCAATAAAACAGTATTCACATTTTCTTGATGCCAACCTATACCCTATGCTTAGTTATTCTTCCATTATTCTATTACTCTCACCAGATGATAGTGCTTAGTTTATATCCGATATCCCCAGGATTAAGTTGCCATAAGTGATGAATTTTTTTGATATCATACGCAAATATCCAGATCACATTATTGTGTACAGAGAAGTGGCCAGATTGGGTAGTTGTGAAAGAGTCTGTTGAGCAAGAGGGCAAATGATGTAATTATAGTAGATTCCATTATTGAGGAGTGGAAGGATAGATTACATTGAAACCGGAAATCTATCTGTATCATGATGGGGTTGAAATATGATTTATCTGCTGCCTGCTATATTAACTTTTAAGTTTTAGTGTAGTTTTTTGCCAGTCTTTTGATTCAACGAAGTAGTTTTTTTTGAACTAATGTTCTATGGTTTCAACAATTCCAACCAATAACTTCATTAGCTCATGTTCAAGTAGAAAGGATGCATATAGTAATTAATAATCCCTGCTCATGTCATGCTTATTATTACTGGAAATGATGGTTTGGAACCACAGATCAATTCAGAATCCGCAAAACGTGGATCCATTTTTTCCCTAATAAATGTAAATAGATAAGAGTTGTATCCACGCCGAATCTCCTCTCGAGGTACCAGAATTATTTGACAGGTAATTCTTCACTCCAGGTTAGGGGACGGACCTCCATGGATTGATTTCCAACTCTTTCGGGGTTCTAAAGCTATTTCAAGGAGCCAAGTTTCTCAAATCAAGATCTTTAATTCGATTCAGTGGATTGATTGTGTGGTGATTTACCGTTGCTTTAGTTAGCTTTCAGACAATCATTATCCGGCTGGAGTTCTCTCATCGCATTTTGGCTGGCTATGGCATTCCACTGTGCTGGAAAATTTTTATCAGTCCAGCAAACTCACAGGTTGACCCCAGTGAGCTGGTGGGATGAGTGAGTTTGCTTTGAGCTGAACCAAGAATGATTTCTGATGATGTCTTGTCCTCCATTTGATTGAGCGAATAAACTCCAAATCAATCCCTTTCCTTCTCTATCAGCGTTATTTATAAATAGCGACTTACTTGGAAATTAATCAAATTATCATTTTTGTCATCTTATTGAGTGAATGAACTCGAAATTAATCCCTTTCATTTTCTATATTAATGACATGAGCAGTGGTCCACACGGTGAACGTTATTATCGACGAAAGAGATAAGTGAATCACTTTTATTTCTTGGATAGTGCAAGTGGAATTTAAATATTATTATATTTATATTTTTACCATATGATGAATAGAAAATGTGATCGACTCTTGAGTTGTTTGGTTCACTTTGTGAGTATTTTTCTAATGACATATACAATGCTTCTTGGTGAGATATTGATTTCAAGGGCAATGTCATCAGGAGATGTTTGGTATTGATCACCTCTTGTCTAATATATATATATATATATATATATATATATATATATTTCTTCTGAGATCAAGACACCTACCTGTCCTTCTCATGCCTTGACCAGTGGGGAAAAGAATGGGTTACATAAAAAAAAAGGTATTTGATTAAAAATATGGTTGTTTGTCATTTAAAAATTGGCCAACCTATCGTTTTTTTTTAGTTAAAAGATAAATTCCATTGTCACGCATTTGCAATGAATGGGCCACAGGAGAGCAAATGCAGTTTAAGACTGGATGATTTTCAATTATGAAACTTGATGTACTTGTTCGTGCTGAATGAAGAATCTAATAACAATAAAAAAATTATTTTACACACATGTTCAAGAATACCGTGTATTAAATATAATTAGCATCAAGTCAAGCCAGTCAATGATCGATACCGGTTTTATAAAAGTTTTCTCGTGAACAACTATCTTAAATTAACAATAATGTTCCAACACTTGCATTTGGTTGGCGATAAAATAAAGATGAAACAATATTTTATTTTATAGATAGTTCAACAAAATCAAAGTTGTCAACTTGAAATTCTCAACCTCGGAAGCACAAAGACGGATTGGATACGAAAACTGAAATACAAAAAATTTTTAAAAAATAAGATAACAGATAAGTCAAAAAATAAAAAAATAAATAATATTATATAAAAAAAATTAACTTTTATTCTTCAACAATACAATAGATGTATTTAAAGATTTTATGCAAAATATAAGTTCCTTCATTCTATCATTCAGACTATTAATTTATTGTTTGGGACTTCTAAAATCTTTTTTTTTATTATAATTTGACCCTCATTTTTAACTTATAAATTTTTTAATATTATAACTTGACCTGCCTTTTAAGACAAAAAAAATTACAAATTTTGTCAAAAACGTATCTTGGCATATCCCAGCTGTATCCCTCGCATATCCTAACCTTATCCAATATTTAAAAAAATTGGATACTTCTCGAAAGTATAAGACACATTCAGTCGTATCCTAGGCATATCCGTATCGGATACGTGTCCGATACAGCTACAGTGCTTTTTCCGAAGTATCCGTGCTTCCTAACTCTCAACCCTTCAAATTGGGAGGTAGACACCGAGTTAAATATCATAAACACTCAATGTATTAATATAAATAAAATTCAACTAACCCTACATGGAAATATGGTAATATTTGAGAAGAATTTTTATAGGGAGTTGATATTCTTACTCCACATAGATTCTCTAGCGCTCCAACTCTTTGTTTTGATAAATATAATGACCATTGTGCCCTCTTAGTATTCTATTTTAATTAGAAAGTTATCCGTCTATGTGTTGATTTGTTTACTCTTTGTCTTTTTATTATTAAAAATTCTTTCTAACTTAACTCTGTATTAGTGTTAAAAAGTTTTTGAATCAAATATAAAAGAAATTTAGTTACAGACTTATTGAGCCAGAAGAAATAGTAAGTTTTTCTCTTCTCTTTTCTTAATTCAAAAGCGTTATTCTTTTGTTATCTTTCCTTGACTACTTCTCATAACCCAAAAAGTATAGAATGTACAAGAGAAACCAGTACGGCGAGACCCAAATTCAATTGATATTAAAAATAAAATATATAAATTTCAAACTTTTGGTTTTGAAAATACTTATTTTTCTCATGAAAGATTTTTAGAAGGACTAATTTTGCTTCTAAAAGCAAATATCACTATGAATTTTATTCTAAGAAGAAATATTCATCCGTTCCAAAAAGCCAACCAAACAAGACATTGGGAACACAAGAACAAACCAAATTAAAAAATATACTACAACATAATACATAGGACAAAAAAACAATTCTACTGAATCAAATTCAAAAATTTCAGGAAAATCACTTATTGGAACAATAACAGATCACGTACGGTACGTAATAAACAAAATATAGAAAGAAAATAAACCACTATAGAAACTCTTCAATCTTAAAAATGAAGAGATACGTAGCAAAGTTTTTAAATTTTTTTATTAGTTTAATTTTTTTGAGAGGATAGTTAACTATCACTCCTTTTAATTTTTTACTAATTTTTTTTCTTTTGCTTGCAACTCAAATTTTTTTCTTCTAATTGATTCACTATTTTTTAACACTAAAATGAAATCAAGCTTTAACAGAAAGAGAAAATTTTAAGTAAAAAAATAAATAGAGTGAACAAATCTACGTATAGAAAAAAAACTTTCTTAATTGAAATAGAATACTAAGAGAACACTTTGGTCATTATATTTATCAAAATAAGTTAGAGTGCCGGAGTATATTTATGTAGCCCTAATACCAGCTTTATTTTTATAAACACTTTTTGAGTTCAAAGTAAAATTTTTATCTTAAAAACAAAAAAAAATAAGTAACGATCGAAAGACTGATTGATTTTTGTTGCGACTCCGATACCAATAAATAGAGTTCAACCATGACTCTTTGTCAAGAAATGATGAGAATACTCTCTCTCATATTAAGTGTTTTAACTTTTAACTCGATACAACTGTCACATAAGTTCTAAAACCCCATTCAAATTCTATATATCAATAAAATAATCTAAAATAAAATCTTAAACTCTACAAAAAATATATATATAAAAAAAGGTCGATTCTTATCTGATGAAGACTGCAAAGCAGCCTCTTTTAACTATAAAAATACACCCTCCAAAATGTATAAACAAGAAAACGCGTTATCTTGCAAGTAGTTAAAATTCACTCACATACAAACGATACATACATACGGGAGAGCCAACCAATGTATGTTAGTCAAGAAATACTCTGAAGATCAAGAATTAAGAATCAATCAAGTGCTCAAAATCTTTGAACCCCCAAAAGTTAACAATGGCTTCATCACCAACCAGAATAGCTTCTTCTCCCCCGGAGGAGACCACAGAGACAGTGGGTCCCACTCATCTGGGCCCCACTCTCCCTTCAGATCTCATCTTCAACATCGCCTCAAGACTTCCGATCAAGGTTCTCGGTAAGTTCGAAAGCGTTTCCAAGCAATGGCGTAACATGATCACTGACCCATACTTCATTCTCACACACCGTAATCGATCACTGCAAAACCCTAATCTGCTTTTACTGCGAAAACTTCCCAATGATGATGATTCTGATAACACCCAGAAGAAGAAAACCACTGTTGAAATACGTGGTTTGGATTTTGATGGGAAGCTTAATATTGGGTTCACTCTAGATGTGAATGATGCTATTGATATGTTACCCTCGAAAGGGGATTTGATATGTTTTGCGGGTGAAAATGGGTTTTATATTTGTAATCCAAGTACAGAAGAATTTGTGAAATTGCCGGAGGCGAGTTGTTGTACTTCTGGGGAAGTTAATGCGGGGATGGGTTACATTTCGTCTAGAAATGAATATGTATTGATTCATTTGTATGATAGGAGTTTGGATATTTATGTTGATAATGATATTGGTTGCGAAGTTATAAGGTTGTCCGATGGTTGTGTCAGAAATTGTTCTTGGAAAGTAGTGGAGGCGAATTGCCCTCATGTGGTTAGAGGGTGGGGGGTTTTGGTTGAGGATGTGTTTTATTGGATGATTTGGGAAGAGTATGATCATCCGGGGAATGAAGCTATCGTGTCCTTCGATTTGGAGAAAGAAGAATTTGGGACAATTTCGCCTCCAGAAGGGTGTTTAGACCCTAATGGGGTTTGGTCCTTGGTGGAGTTGAGAGGGTCTTTGTGTCTGGTTGACAGTGCTACACAATCTTCTACAATGGATATATGGGTGTTGAAGGATTTAGAGAATCACAAATGGGTGAAGGAGTATAGGATTGATTTGAATGGGTTTAGTGATGAGTTGCTGAAATTCATCATCCCTTTGGCTCATCTGAATGGAGAAATATTGATGGATGCGAAGCAAGAGAGTCTTCACTACTACAATGTAGAGAACAAATGCTTCAAAAGAATGGACAACCTGATTGCAGGTGGGTGGACGTGGCTAGGACTTTATACCGAGAGCTTCTTCTCTCTTGGAAGTCGATAGATATGATAATGTTTAGTTAGCAATTTATTTTCATGGAGGCCATTAGTTGCTCTTTTATGCAGCTCTCCTATAAATATATTGTTTGGTTAGCAATTTATTGTGCTGTCAATAGCAAGATTAGCACTTGCAATGCTAACCATTTTCAGGTTATAATCCTAAAGAACTGTCAAAAGACTTTTTTTTTTTTTTTTAAGTTATTGGTTCAATCTCCATTTTTTTTTTGGTTGAACTAAGAGAATGAATCTTAGTTTTGAAAGTGTCCTTGTATTTGGATTGAGTAGGAGTTATTTCTATATATATATATATATAGATTTTTGTTATACATGTCATTTACTTCTTACTTTTATGTTTATGAGAAGTTCTATGTAATGATGAATGAGACCTATATTTACTGGGCAATACTACACCGTGTAGTCTCTTTAGTGACACTATTTTAAAATCCTTTGCTTGGTTAAGCCACAATATTGGATTGGCTTTAATTTGCATAGCTTTAAGGTAGCATGTGCTTTTTACCTAGTACATAGAAGGGTGAAACTAGCATTCCTTTCAGATTTCAGATGGTGAGAAAACATTACATGGGAGGTTCATCATTATGACATGAAAATTGCTCTTAGGTAACATTGGAATTTCTGTCATACGAGGTTCATCATTATCTGATTGGGTTTGTTATATTTTAATATTTTTTAAGGTTTTAATTGAACTCGTTTTTGAGGTTTCAAGTTCCATGGGCGGGGCAATAGTGGTGTGTATGTGAGAAGAAGTTAATCGCCTTGCTAAATGGTCTAATGGTCTAGTCTGGTAGACCAAAACTTATCTGTAATATCACATCCTGAAATGGTGCAACTAGCATGTGTTTTGAAACTAGCAGCCTTTATCACTGTACCTTAGAGGTTAACTGGTGGGGATGATTGCTAATTCCCTATACATTTTGGATAGGATTGTAAAACCAAAAAGTAGTTGGGTACTTCAAATGGTTATAACCTATACATGCTAGTGCCTTTTTCTTCTCTGGGGGGCGGGGGTTCAATATCGCTGTATGTGAATTTAGTACTCTATGGAGCAGTTGGTTAGTCTCTAGAAGAAGCGATGACAGCTTTGTTGTCAAATATTGAAATTGTCTCATGTACCATGATGTGGAATGCTGTAATCATCTGAAGCTTGATAAAAAAAGTTTCATACATGCCTGTCAAAGGGTGCGTTTCTCTGAGTGTGAATGCACATGTTTTAATAATGAAGAGCTGTTCAAATGCTTCTGTCGATGTGATCTGCAATCTTCGTGCTCTACTTGTTCCATAAGGTGATTCAATTACACAAGACTTTTCAAGCTGTTCTAGGTGTAGACGTGGTTAATTATAATAGCTGTTTCTACATTTTTTATGTTTTCTGTCAAGACCCTTATTTTGAGGACTTCAATCGAGCAGCATAAACTTGTCTGATCATGCTGTAGGGGTCTATGCTCTTAATTTATGATTGTAATCTTTTTCTTTATCTTGCGAACTTCCTCAAGTGCAAGAGTGTGGCTTATGGCCATCATTGTAGATGGTTGATGAAAGTAGATTTGTTTTATATTCGCTTTCCTAGTATATAATAGATGCTAACAAATAAGGATATATCCTCTCTCTTAACTCTTTAAGAAGTTCACCATGTTGAATAGTTTGTTTCTGTTTATTTGACATCGTAAACTCATTGAAGTGCAAAATATGCAGCATTTGTACATTGGCTTGCAAGAATGCTACTTTGTGCTTCCTCTTCTTGTTATTGTTCTTTTAGTCTTTTTTTTCTTGTCTAATTTCTAAAATTTGTGGACACAGAGAACGGGGGAGTTAGTGTCAGGATCTTAAAATTTCAAATCCTTGATAACAGACATACTATCTGGTAACGATATGTTACTATTATTTTGTTCATTTTAAGACTGATGATTTACATGGAAATCAATTGATTTTGTGTCATCATGTTTCATCAACATTGCTGAGTCTAGTACTAACTGATTTTTAGTCACGGTGATGATATTTCTTCAAAATGGCTATACATTGTTCAATAATCTACAAGATGGACCGTCTCTGCATATGGCTTTAATTCTGGGAAAGGAGAAATTTACCGTATTTGCAGTACCCGAGTTTGGGTAAACAGTGAACAAAGCTCCTTATATATGTCATGAAAATTTTGCCATTCTTTTCTTTTTCTTACCTATTTTGCAGCAGTGTCTTTATCATTTATGTGTTGCATGAGAAGTATAGATGATCATATTATGAATAATTCTTTATGATCAGTTCCTTCTTAGGGGGTTTGTAGCAAATGGCAACTTGTCTGTGTTGCCAAAACCCATGGAATGACATTTGATGGAGAGCACTTTTTTGAGGGGTGAAAGCATGGTTGATAGAAGTAGCTTTTTAAAGCCACCTCTCTGCTCCTCTAAACTTTGTTTGACATAGTTTTTGCTTATGTTTTTATGCAAAAGAAGAAAAACAGAATATCACTTGCATTTGACTTGTGTGTCAGGTTTGGAAAGTGTGTTTTAGAAGAGCTTTTAAAGTCTTCTATTCGAAATAGGCACCAAGTATAAGCACATATTCTTATTGCAAATTAAGGTAGTGTTGTTGAATGAAAGATCATACAATATGGAGTGCGATAAACTATTGATTGTGTATCATGGAATAGGTGAGAGAAAAAGATCATAATCCCTCAAGAAAGAATTGAAATCCTCTCCATGACCAGAATTTGAGCAGAGCATAGTTTGACTAGACACTAGTTGTAAAAATTGCTGGGACTTATTGGCGATTAAAATAGAAATGTAGGACTTATTGGTAATTATATATAAAAAGAAAGAGTAATACTTATCGATAATTATTTATAAAAAGGAGGAGTAATTTTACACTTGCTAAATTGATTTTTTTCCAATTACTATTGTCTAACAAGGACTCTCAATAAGTAATGGATAAGAATATTATTTCTTTTCTCCAAAGTATTTAAATGTTCAATTAGAAAAACGTAATTATGGAAAATAATCACATCAACTATTCGATCTCCAACAATAACTTCTAGCACTTAATCTGATAAAGGAAAAAAATTGTTTGACTTTGTTTTGTTGGATGAAAATAGTTTTAGTACGATATTTTGAAGGAAAATAACTTTTATAACCACACTTTTTCATAAAAAAAATTCACAAAAAATACTATTTTTTTTTAAAAAAAAAATGCAAACTCATAATTATGTCATTCTGTATCTCTCTAAAATAATTTTTATCCATAACTTTTGATAAGATTTTCACTGGTCCATATATTTCTCTAAATGTCCTATTATTTTTGTTATTTAAATTACTATATTGCTTTTATGAAAAAAATAACTATTTAATAATAATAACATTTTCTTATAATATTTTTTTTCCCAAAAAATTAGAGAAACTAACCTTCTCTTTGGAGAGAAGAGACCCGTCTATTGGCCCGGTGGTATATTTTCTTATTACTTTTTCTATCAATTTATTAAAATTCCACAACTTTTGAGTCTATGTTTGGTAGAATGGAAAAGAAAAAAAAGGACAACATTAGTAACAAAAGAAAAGAAAAGAAGGAAAATGAAATAATAGTGTTAAACTTTTATTGTGTTTGGTTAATTAGTAAAGGAAAAGAAAGAAAATGATAATTAACATGTTTGGGAAAAGAAAGGAAATGAAACAATTTAAAAAATTTACCATTATACCTTTTTATATTTAAAAGAACAAATTTTAATTTTTATCAAAACAAGATTAAAGTTAATATTAACAAAATTTTATTAAAAAAGATTGTCTTTTTTTCCATTTCTTTTTATTTTTAGAAAGATAACAAAAATTACTATTCACCCTTAATTTATTCCTCTAAATACTTCAATTTCCTTTTCTTTTCTTTCCTTTCCTTTAAAACTTTCGTACCAAACCCACAAAACCATAACCCTCCAAATTCTTTCCTTTCTTTTCCTTTTCTGACTTAGCAAACTAACCCCTAGAAATTGTGACACAGGTGAATTAACTTTTTATTATTTAATGCAGCGCTTGAGGTAAGGAGCGCCAAATACTCGTACGAGTCTTTTGTTAGGGTTTACTTTTTACGATTGCAAAAACTAATTCGTGCCACCGAGGAGGGAAGGAGAGGACAGGGCTCTAAAAGAACATTCAACCATCCGAAAAGATCGCAATACTTAGCTTCTTTTTTCATTCCTCACAATCGTCGCACTGTATCAGGTTCATTTCTTCGTTTAGGGTTTTTGTTCTTTGATTGATTGATATGTATTCTGTTAGAAATTGTTTCTACTCTAATGTCCATTACTAAAACGTTTCAAATTTTCATCGTCATCAATTTTGTTTATCTACAGTACATAATAGAAGTGTTGGATTGTGGTAGCTCTCGTTTAATCGCTTTCTCATACGACGTAATTTAACATGAAATACTCCCAAATATCTGGTTTTCTTTTTCACCTCTGCTTTGCACTTACATTTCACTGTACTTTGGCTTTTGGAATTGTAGGTGAAAGCCAAGGTTAATACATATAATTAATGTGGACATGCTGTGGCAGCTTAAGATTAATAACCAGATTTTTTTGTAGTAACTGTTTTTCCAATAATTTAGAATTGTATGGCTTGTATTGAAATGAATCACAAGAATATTCTTTATGTTTGTTTCTATATATTTACTAGCAGTAAATTTGCCATACTTGCCTGTGAATTTATTTGATGCATATTATGCAGGCAAGGCTTACTGATGGCGAAGGACGACTTGAATACAAAAGTTCCTGTTGAAGAAAAAGGAACTTCTGAGCTTGCAGATGGAAATGAAGAAAGTAGTGACCGTTCTTCTACTTTGCAAGAAGTTGAGGGGAAAGTTGATGGTCTAGTATTAGATGAGCCATCAGGTTATTAGTTCATAAATGAGTAATTGCATGTGATCAAATCTAATATTTTTATTTTTCTTGGGGGTGATTAATATATACTTTTTTTATGGTTAGCGATGTGTCAAAATACATTCAAAATAATATTTCATATGTTTCGAAAGATAATGCTATTCAAGCAATTGGTAAACTCAATTCAAATGCGATGCAAAATGAACAAAAATCACATATTATAACTGCCTTCTGAAGAAGAAATGAGTTTCTATATAACAGGTTCTAAACATGTCCTGGACCTTTAAATGGGGAGACATATGGTTAAAGTCCCTCTTTAGGACATGGTTGTGTGTGTATTAGATATCCCCCCTTACTCCCACAACAGACACAAAAAAGCCACAAAAAAAGAATCAAATGTTGCATATTAATTTTACTATTGTTGGCTGGGCAATTGAGTAATGGCCATTATACTACATCATGTATTGATTAGTTTGGTTTTGGGTATGAATTCAAGCAAAGTGTATCTGGCTTAGCAAATTCTGCACATTGAATGAAATAATTAGAAATGTGAGTTTTGTTCTTTTGGTTAAAAAAGAAATTAAAACAGCATATAATTGTTTGAATCTACAATACAAATGCATTTTACTGAAAATTGGTTGAAACATTAATTTGATATTCATAGATAACTTAAAAGTCCATCAAATTTCGATGCTTACTAGGATTGGAATTTAAAGAGCTTGCACCCGGGGACCGATATATAGCGTTAATTTTTGTTTCCCTTGGCTTGTTTGAGCATTTTTTAGAGACAATTACTTCTGCCTGGGCATTACCTTTTATAGTGATTTTCTTTGGTTGGATTCATAAATTAAATGATGAATATTGCTTTTGATTAAGAGTTCTATTTTACTATAGTGGTTTATTTATGAGTTACTTAAATGAGAAGTATTTTTTCCCATGTGTTTCTCATACATGTAATTCTGTGTGTTTGGAAACTATTTTTGGCAGAAGCTGCAAAGAAGAAGAAGAAGAAAAATAAAAGCAAGTGAGGACTATCTGTATTTCTCTCTCTCTCACACACACACATATATATGCACTACATTTTAGCATAAACTTCAACTAAATTATCTTGTCATGTGCAGGAAGAAAAAAGAACTGCCAAAGCAAACTGATCCACCATCTGTTCCAGTTGTTGAACTTTTTCCATCAGGGGAGTTCCCAGAGGGAGAAATTCAACAATACAAAGACGAGTTAGTACATGCTAAATTTAATGGACTATAATCACTTGCACCTTGTATCAAGCATGCATCGATCTTTTTTCCTATATTTTTGTTGGAATTAATTTCAACTTGGTTTTTTCTGCTCTCTTTGTGCTTGAGTAGTTGTACAATTATACGAGGCCTTTTATTTTCATTGATTAACTAGGAGTAGTCATGTAAAATTTATGATACTATGTAGTTGATCATGAGAAAGTCGTAAGTCATAAACGGAATCATTCAATGGATGTTTTGCTGCTTTTGCAGTCTTTTGATGAAGACATTGGTTGGTAAAATCATTGAGGCATTTGTTGAGATAGTGTATATAGGAGGTACTGCAATGAAGACATTGAGTGGAGTACATTTTGTTTTATTGTGTTTTTAAAGGACATAGTATAATAATGAGAAAATTGTTTTCTCAAAGTGCATTTGTGGTTGTCTGGTAGCTTTTTTCTTTGTTATTCTAATCTTCCAGGCAAACAATATATTTATAATATGCTCATCAAAAGCATTATCGGATTTTAATTCTTCTTAACTCAGTAGATCATCTATGTACTTCACTACTTAATCGTGTACTCTACCAATGTGTTTAATGCATGCATGTGCATACCCAGTACAGGATGACATGTATGCTTGTGCATATGATTGATATCATTGCGGAAGGGTCTCTACTTTCTTATCTGTTCTTCACTTGGCTATCAAATCACATGAATAGATATTGTCTGAATGCAACCTTTCTTTTTTGGATGATACAACTTCATCAGAATGTTATTTCTTAACTTCCATTGACAGTGTCCTAGATTTGAGCTGATTTGTGTTTTTTTCCCATATTTCTGTCTAAATACTCTGGAGCTTCATTCCCAAATTTGATGGTTCTCCTGCAGTAATCTATGGAGGACTACATCTGAGGAAAAGAGGGAGTTGGAGCGCCTGGAAAAACCCATTTATAATTCAGTTCGCCAAGCAGCAGAAGTTCATCGTCAGGTTACTATTTTGATCTTATGTGTGTGTTTGTATACATCCTGTTAGTTTTGTTATATGAATATGGACATTTACATATAGTGGCTAAAAGCCTAAAAGAGGGAAAAAAAATCTCTGTTAATAATATGAAAACATTTCATTGAGGATTTCTGTTTCCGGTTCTTGACATATTCCTTGAGTTCTGTTTATTTGTGGTTAGGTTCGGAAATACATTAAAGGTATTTTGAAGCCTGGAATGCTGATGACTGATCTCTGTGAGACTCTGGAGAATACTGTCCGTAAGTTGATATCAGAGAATGGTCTGCAAGCAGGCATTGCATTCCCCACGGGATGCTCTTTGAACTGGTAAACATTTTTAGGTTGGCATTTGAAAATCCTTATAGGTTCCATTTTTTTTTCTTTTGTCATTTACTTGTGTTTGTGTTCAAAGATCTTGTCATTACCAGGGTTGCAGCTCATTGGACCCCAAATTCTGGAGATAAGACTGTGCTTCAGTACGATGATGTGATGAAACTGGATTTTGGAACTCATGTTGATGGTAACACTTGGTCAATATGTCTCTCTGCCTTATTTTACTGCCTATATTTTGTTGGTAGATTCTTATCTTTAACGCGATGTACATCTGTTTTCTTGTTGGCATTGTTACTTGCAGGACATATAGTTGACTGTGCATTCACAGTGGCATTCAATCCTATGTTTGATCCATTGCTAGAGGCCTCGCGGGAAGCTACCAATACGGGTATAAAGGTAGTTAATGCTGACTTATAACCAGTTTTAGTTATTCAATTGGTTATTATGTATGCATATTTGTGCTAAATTATTTTTCCTAGATTCTTTCAATAATGATGGATATGGGTGACCTTTATTTTCCTTTTGGAATATAAATTGATTGTATCTCCTATGTTACACGGACTCTTCAAAACTAGTGAAGTACCATGCCGGATGCACGATACTTGAACACGGGTATGGGATATCACTGAATATGTGTCCAACACTTTTGGTTGGACATGCACCTAAAAAACGCATCTGGTAATTCAATTTGATTATATTATTACTTCCAAATGTGTGGATGCCTATATTGAACACTATGTTACATGAAAACATTATTTACTTTAGAAAATACAATAAAAATATTAAATAATATGAATATTTATAGCAGTGTCCACATGTCCATTTGTTTGGGAATTTGACACGTTTGACGCTTGAATAGATACCCTTACCTGACACACGTACCCGAGTCCATGTAAATAGGTGTAAATCAGTCTTCGGTGCTTGAAATTATTTTGTGAAAATATTCGAGTATGGATACAAATAGACATGGGTGATACAGTTAAAGATATTTTGAGAACCAGGGTTTGCATATGTGAATATTATCCGAATCCAGGGGCTTTTTTATTTGATTGTAGGGTCAAATCTTCATCTTTCATTTTGCCTAGAGATGGCAATTGGGTTGAATCGTGTCATGTTCTTGTCTTTTCAAGGTAGGGTACTCAACTATATGGGTCAACCCATAACTCATGTCAAGATTTCGGTCTAACGTGATCTATTCTTTATGGGTGGCACAGCTGAAGGTTGTATTGGATCATATCAGGCAATGTTTGAGTAGACATGAAATTAGCGAATGAACCGCAATCCTGATAATCCAGTAACATGTCTCAATTTAATCTTGCAGAAGCAATAAGCAAACAAGTAATAAAACATTAATTCCAAAGCTTTGGAAATGGAGAAAGAAACACTTATTAATAAAGCAAGGTAATTTTGAAACTGAAAAATCCTTAAATGAAAAGGTGAAAATAGAAAGAGAAAACTATTACTTTTGTTTAGACCATGAAATTCAGTCGAAACGCAGCCTTGAAGGGGGAAAATCATTTCTAAACAAAGAGTAGTAAAAGAGCTTTGATGTTGGCAAATTTTGTATAGAGACGCAGCAAAAACGAGTTGAGCAGAAGTAAGAATATTGAATGACAGGTTTCTTCAATTTGAGCGGATATAGTCTTCAAGCTTTGGAATGGGATGTATTTTAGGATTTTCTAATAAATTGTGCCGTTTGACTTTTGTACTATTTTCAAAGATGTACCTGCTCTAGTAGACGATTTAACAAAATGACCCTTTTTTAATGGGTAACATGGGTTTGGGACATGTGAGTGTCGCATTGACACAAATACTAAACGGGTTACGTAATTTGGGTTGGACATAAAAGCCTTAGTATGATCCATATATTATTCATTACTAGTCTTATTAGATCTGGTAACGACACAAGCACGACTAAGGCCAACACAGATCGTAGACCTTCCTGACAAGTTCAACCATGTTGATGCAAGACGGGTAGGGTCTCTTCAATATCAAAATTAATGTAGAATGAGAAAGAAATTGAGAGAGAAGAGAAGAAAAGAGAAGAAGTAATATTTGTAATCACTCAATTCAATAAAAACATATCTAGTAATTCAATTTGCATAGATTGACTATTCTCGGCTGAGCACACATTCTGACATTCTCATACTTGAAAAGTCAGTGGCAAGGGATGTTTGGTCTATGTTCTTGGCTGCGTTTGGTATGGCCTAGGTGTTTCCCACTTCCACAGTGGATATGATCGAGGCTTGGAGAGGGTGTACATTGGATAGCCGAGCCAGAGAAGCTTGGAGGGCCACTCCCCTTTGTTTCTGGTGGGGCTTGTGGTGAGGAATAGGAGGTGCTTTGAGGATGTGGAGTCTCCTATTTGGTCTCTCAAATACAATATACTGAGTTTTTTATTTTTTGGGTAAACGGGAAAAATTGTACATCAGGTGGTCAAGTTGTGGACTTTATTGATAACTTAAGCTTATAGTTGGCCGTGTTCGGCTTTTTGTAGTTTCTTGGGAGCGCTCCCCTCTTGAGTGCCTTTTAATGAATTATTATTTATCAAAAAAAGAAAAAAGTCAGGCTTTTACCACTGAACCATCAACCATGGAATGCTCCCTAATATCATATAAAATATAATATTTAAATGTACAAAATGTGTTAAGATACATATACCCAGCTTTTAGTACATTTCAACCCAAGTTCCTATATCCAAGGAATCTAATACCTAGTTTAAACCTCACGCTTGGTGCATGTATCTGAGTTCATGTAACATAGGCAAAAGCTCAGGTTTGCCTTTGAAGCTGAGATTTCCAAACTTAAGAATGGCAGTGGATGAGGATGCAATGGTCTTTGATTTAATCGTGGTATAGTTTGGATCCTCGCTTTCGGAAGGCGTATCAAGATTGGGAGGTGCAGTCAGTTTAAGTCTTTTCAGTATGTTATATGGGTTGCCGTTAGGAAGTGGAGGAGAGGATTGCAGGAGATGGGAGTCTCCTCTGAGGGGTGGAAAAATTTTCTTAATTGGTGCCGTCTTGTGCTAGGAAATTGAGGAGAGCATGACTTATTTGTTGATCCACTCTGTTGTAGTGATGGACCTTTAGTCCTTTACTTTTCTTTGTTTGGGATCATTTGGGTTTTGCAGAGGTTGGTGATTGAGGCACTGAAGGTTCAGAGGCTGGTTGATTTAAAAGGCAGATGTGGGAGTTTTTGGGTTCTGTGTCCCTATGCCAATTGTGGTTCTCATGGTTTGAATGAAAGGGAGATGTAGCGTTGAATCACCAATTTCCAAACTCGAGAAGATGTGTATGAGAGCCTTATTTTTTTGGGTTTCAGGATGCTTAGCATTTCTGATCGTAACGGGGAGTGTGTATTTTCTTTTTTCCTTGAAACTCGCACACCCACTTTGCTCCTATGGGGATTTGAACCCTCGACCTTGAACTTTGGAAGGTGAGGGAGTACCACTAAGTATTGGGGGGTAGAATTTGTTAATGGTTTGCATTTTGGTTGTCTTTTTTCATTCATGATTTTTTTTTTTGGTTTGCATATGCATGTACAAGGCATATGCATGTACAAGGCATGTGCCTCGTTGATTCTGATTAAGGAAAAATCTTTATCTAATATGCTTATTTTGTAATGGATTCTTTTTTTATATCCTGTGAACAAGTTGAGAAATTCTTATTCTTATGCTTAAATAGAAATTATGATCTTGCGATGAACCAGTTTCATATGCACTAGTTCTTATATCCAGTCTTGATTTTTTCTTTTTCATACGATGTATTTGACATTGAATACGTGCTTAAACATATTAGAATTAATTGGTTCATAGAAACTGTTAGTGATGTAAATATTTAAGTTACACCCTCTTTAACAACTTAACTCTTAGAGTAGATGGTTGTTAACATGGTATCAGAGCAGACAAGGTCTGTGCTCAAACCTCACCGTCACCCTAATAATTAAAATTGAAACACGTGTTGGACCAAAAGAAGACCACATGTGAGGGGGCGTGTTAAAGGATTTAATATTAAAGTTACACTCTCTAACAACTTAAGCTTTTAGAGTAGATGGTGGTTAACAGAAACCTTATAGTGGTAACCATGCATTGGACGATTCTATTGATAATTTGTTGTGTGTTATTTTAGGAATCTGGAATTGATGTTCGCCTGTGTGATGTTGGTGCTGCAATCCAAGAGGTTATGGAGTCATATGAAGTTGAAATTAATGGGAAGGTGTTCCAAGGTATATTTTGTACCTAAGATTAGGGAGGAACAGTTTTCTCAACTATTCTTTATGTTTTTATTATTTGTGCTGCATTTAAATACTGCCAAAATGTATGGAAGAATCACCGTAACTCATGTATTAGTGTGTATGCCATGCATCTTTGGCTTGGTAACAAGCCAGCTGGTTTAGCTTTTCTTCATAAGGTAGGGGGGTTTGGGACATTTTGTGAAAATCAATATAGTATGTTTATATATATGATTATTAATGTCAATTATATTTAAACATCAAATATCCATAATTTAGATCGGGCTTGGGAATTGGAAATATAGCCATGACCTCAAATGATTCTGGAAATTTTGAAGTGAAGTGATTTGATTACTTACTAAGACCCATTGTGTTACCTTGTAAAACATAGTCGTGAGACTTCATTTTGTGGGGTGTACGGGTGCATTTTAGTAGTTTAATCTAGATGGAATGATGAGCCATAAACAAAGGGGTGGTTGCTTGTTACAATAGTAAAAGTTCGGGCCGCCAAGTGCGGGAACATGTTCCAGTATGATATAGCCACTTTTTAGAAAGAACGCCAAAAATCATATATGTCGCTAGTCTGCCCCCTCGTCACTGGAATCTTTAAATGGACTTCTAGCATAGATGTTGCTATTTTTACATGACCCCAAAATAACCCCCCTCCCCTCCCAAAAAGGAAAAAAAATGTAATACTTTTCGTACTTAATTTTTATAGTCTGTCAAGATTGAATTTTGGTGGTTCTATTTTTCCAGCTTTCCTCTATAACTTAGAGGACATTATAAATATGTGATTTTTCAGTCTAAACATCAATGCGATTTCTCTCTTGTTTGGGTGTTTATCTATAGTAGTTGTTTCATAAAATGTTGGTAGCAAACTTGTCACTTTGTAGGAACTCCAAACAAAAGAAATATGGATTTTTTTTAGCAATATTAATGTTAGGACTCCAGTCTGGATGAGTCCTAGAGGTCAGCAGTCTGGGTTGACTGAAGGACTATTGGAGATAAGTAATACTTTTTATTAAGGGATTCTAAATTCAGCCTTTTAAGTACCTACTTTTTGCAAATTGTTACTTCCCATAAAATTTTAGTTGGGAAATAATAAATGCACTCTTTTTTTTTTTTGTTTTTTCTTAAACTAAATGATGTAAATCCCTCTTAAAGTGGAGTCTCTTAAATTGAATCAAGGGCAATAATGTCATTTCACATTAAAAGTGCAGTGCATTTGTCACCTCCCTTTTAGTTAAGAATTTAGTTATATAGAAATAATAATACTGGTAAATGGCAACGACGATAGTGTTGAGTTTCTTTCCTTACAACTCTTTCACCTGTTGACTGGATAGGATCTATCCTTGTGACTGGATTATCAGTGCATACAGTAAGCCTTTACCAGATATTTTAGATCATCAGATTTTTTTATTTTTTATTTTTTTGGTCTGGTGAAGGGTCTGATCTAGACTGTTTAATACTTTGACACTATTATGAACTCCAAGCTGCGTGCTGAAGCAGTTTTTAAGACAGTTTTCAACATTGACAGAGTCTTGGTTAGACAGGTTTTGATGCCAATTGTAAACCTGTATCTTTTTTTTTCTTTTTGTTATTGCTGATAAATAATGAACCTGTTTGCTTTCTAAAACTATTTAAATTTGGTCACTGGTCTCTGAAGAATTTTCCTTGTATAACTGCGATGAATTTTCTGAACAATATTCTTCCATACCATTTTTAAGATGCTCAACATTTCTTCTATCTGTAAAGTCATGATTCCTTTTTTATGCCTTCCATGTCTTCATTTTTCATGCAACACATTCTATTGATCTGTAAGGGATTTGGCTGTTTTGGCAGTTAAAAGTATCCGTAATTTGAATGGACATAGCATTGGGAGCTATCAAATCCATGCTGGAAAATCTGTTCCTATAGTGAAAGGAGGAGAACAGACAAAAATGGAAGAGGGTGAATTTTTTGCAATAGAAACTTTTGGATCTACAGGTACAAATTATATTTAGTTTAAAAAAGATGACAGTGGATGGATGTGCATTATGATGTAATATGTCCTTGTGCATTTGTTGTTGTATGCAGGTAAGGGATATGTAAGAGAAGATCTGGAGTGCAGCCATTACATGAAGAATTTTGATGTCGGTCACATTCCACTGCGGTTGCCCAGAGCAAAGCAACTGCTGGCCACAATCAATAAGAACTTCTCCACATTGGCTTTCTGCAGACGTTATCTGGACCGGCTGGGGGAGACTAAGTATCTAATGGCACTAAAGAATTTGTGTGATGCTGGTATTGTTCAGGTTTGTCTCAAGACATGGCTTGCATTCTGTTTTCCTTTTTGAAATGTGCGATGTCATTATTTGATATGGGAGCCAGTCATCCTATCAGATTTGTTGATCTTCATTTTTGCTTAATCTTGTTTTCTTTCTGTTTATTTTGCTCCAATACCTTTATTTTTTTGCTGATTTGTTTGTTAAAATTCGAGATCATGGAAAATAAGTAATATTGAGTTGGAACGTAAATTCAAGAGTTTACAGCATAAGGTGGGTGGTTGCTATGAAGAAATTTTTTGGTTCCAGGCTGGAATTTGTATAGCATACAGTTTTGTGGATCCTGTAATCCGGAAAACAAAGAACAAGAAGAATGAAAGAGACAATCATTAAGATGGGCTGGCTCTCTATTTATACATTTGTACATTAAGAGAGTGTATATCCCGCCTACATGGGGGGTGATGACACATAGTACTCTGTGTGAGATACATAAGAATAAAGGAATCCTCTTAAATTTTACTTGATAGTGTGGATTTGAACTTTTTTTATGCATTCCTGATTTATCTATATAAATGCTATATTTCTTTTTCTATGTGAATTGAGACTGATGAAAAGCTTTGTTAATACGTGTTTGGCAGTCTTACCCTCCTCTCTGTGACATCAAGGGCTCCTATGTATCTCAGTTTGAGCATACTATCTTACTCCGACCAACTTGCAAAGAGGTCATCTCAAAAGGTGATGACTATTGATTGTGACAAGTCAAATCTTGGCTTGGTGATGCATGGACGTTGGCTTTACATTCATTCCAATACAGACGTGAAGTACTTCCGTCATATCTTCTGTTGTGATTATGATCCTTCCACCGCCATTGCCTTCCCAAAGAAAAAATCTAGCTTCTATAAGTGTATTAAATAAATTTGTATGTCTAAAAGAATACACTTGATTACCTTTATCTTACTGCTTTTTAGGAGAGACTAGATAATTTTTGCTTGTACCCTATTCTTTCTCACATCCCAATCTATGATCTATCTTTTGAACCAAAAAACTATCAAGTCGGGGTAAGAAGAATTAGCAGGATGAAGGAATAGAAAGCAGAATATTTCACTTGTATTATTGTAGCTAAAGGGAGAAGAGATTCTCTTTTTTGGTACTATACTTTGTCGTTGAAGTTTTTAGCCGAGCCACGGGAAATGAATACTCGAAGACGCTATCATGTGCTCTCCTTCGTTCTTGTTATATAAAGAAGATAAATGTTTGATTAGTGCATTTTAACCAGGTTCTTGGTTTAGGTTTCTTCTTCCATTATTAACTTCTGGTACTGTTCACTTTTGTTTCCCACACAATGATGTAAACTTTGTGTGCCCTCCTCGCGCACACAAGAAGGTAAGAAAAGTGAAAAAGGCCTCCCTAGTTTAGTAAGAAGAGAAGTGAATTAGCTTTGTTCAAACTGATGTAGCTTCTTTACCGGCACAACGTAAAAAAAAAAAAAAAAAAACCCACCGAAAATGAAATACAGCTATGGAAAGCATTTTCTTATAGTAAAAACAGATATGAAGAGAATTGAAAAGTGTGCTAGAGACAAGAATATTGTACATCAACAGAATTAATTCTATAAACGAGTTTGCACTTCACATTTTCATAGTGAATTGATCTGACTGAACAAAGTTTTTTTCTCCAACTTCAAAAATGATGTGCTTCAAAATCTATCTTGTAAGCGAAATTGTAATTGAAGAGCTGTGGACTGCTGGCAATGAGTTTCTAGTTTAGGGGTGTTACATTCAACCAACTTTAATTATCAAACGCCTTGAACACACCCAACAAGAAGAAAATGTTTTTCACAGTTCACTATTTTTTAAGACCTAAAATATCTCAGCCATGAAATGAACACATGGAAAACAAATATGCCAATTAGATGAATTATCTTTCACAATGCTCATTCAGCACGTGACGTTCAAATACAATGTAATTTCTATTACACTGGAGCAGTTTCTATTTTTCCAAAACAGCCAAATGGTTTCAATATAAAGTACAATATCAGAAGTAAAAAGGTAAAATTACATTGCTTTTATTATGCAAGACATTATCCTACAATCCAAAATAAGAAAATATTTAACTTCCAATTTGCACAGATAATCTCTCTCTTTGATAATGTGAATATAAACCAAAAATAGGATTTCCCTCATTTTCGAGATTGTCGGAATGTCTGAAAATTTTATCTTCATTGTCAGTCTTGTTCATGGTCATTGAACCAAGTAATCCTCATCAGCTCCTCCTTCATCTCCTCTGCTTCCATAATCAATCCACGGTAGCATAGACTCAAACAAGACAGCTAATGCATTTCGGTTTGCAACATCACGAGGAGCACGTGCACCACCAGGTGGGTTGCCAAATTGTTCCCTGTTCTGCGGTTCTCTCATCCTCGGATCGACTAGAAAATTTTGCAGGTTCTGAGGTGGCATAACAGCTCTATTTCTTACTACGCCAAGAGATCAGTGAGCTACCAAGAAAGAAGCAATATCCTGTAGTGGAGCAGCGATCTGTTGGGTCTCCAGCCTAATCTGCATCAGAATAAATACGTAACAGTAGTGAAGACTGATGAGAGAAAAAGAGCTCACGAAACACAGTACCTTGACATAGCGGAGAATACGAAGAACAGCAGCAAAGTGAATTGATCTCGGTGAAGCCATGAACTAACTGACAATATGAACGGCATGAGAAATATCTGGACGAGTGACAGTAAGATATACCAGACTACCAATCAACTGACGATACAAAGTACCATCATGAAGAAGTTCACCATCATGCGAAGTAAGTCTCACATTAGGCTCAAGTGGAGTATCAGCAATCTTGTTATTTGTGATGCCTACTTTGGAAAAAAGATCAGAACAGTACTTTGCTTGAGTAAGATAGTAGTCATCAGTAGCTCTAGTAATTTCCAAGTCAAGAAAATAACTGAGAGGTTTAAGATCTTTCATTTCAAACTGATAATTGAGAAACTGTTTTAAGTTCCTGAATACCCTGAGTATCATCCCCGGTGACGATCAAATCATCAACATAAAACAAGAGAAGAATAATACCATTTGCAGTATGTCAGATAAATAAAGCTGAATCATAGGTACTGTTAGAATAGCCAAGGCGAGAAATAGTAGAACTAAACTTGACGAACCAAGCTCGAGGTGCCTATTTCAAACCATACAGTGCACGCCTAAGCGGACAAACCTAATGAGGTGGATGATCAAAACCTAGAGAAGGCTTCATATAAACTTCCTCAAGCAAATCACCATTGAGAAAGACATTTTTGATATCCATCTGAAAAAGTTCCCAATGACGGGAAGCAGCCACAACAATAAGAGTATGAACAGAAGGAAAACGAGCAACAGGAGCAAAAGTCTCCTCATAATCAATGCCATACTCCTGTGTGAACCCCCTGGCCACAAGTCGGGCTTTATAACGCTCAACGGATCCATCTGAACGAGTCTTGATTTTATAGACCCATTTACATCCAATGACAGACTTCCCTGGAAGCAATTCAACTAGATCCCATGTATGAGTTTGGACAAGCGCATCTAACTCTTCTTTCATTACTTGTTGCCATAAAGGGTTAGAGAAGGCCTTACGAAAAGTGTGAGGTTCATGAAGGGGCAAGAGCATGATAACAATGATAGTCATGAAGATGTGCAGGGGAGGTTCTTACCCGAGTGGATCGACGAGGATCCAAGGCAGTGGCAGCATCAGGAGCCTCAGGCGGGACAGATGTTTGGAACTCAACTGCAGAAGGGTCAACCATATGTGATGAGCCAGAAGGAGTAAGTGTATCTGATGAGCTAGCAGAAGAAAAATTTGGAAAAAGATCTGCAGATGTATCTGAAAGAGGAATAGAAAATTGGTGATCTAAAATACTAGTGAATTTGGATAAGGTATGAAACATTTTATGTTCCCAAAAAATAACATGACGAGAGACTCTACGACGCCTCGCAACTGGATCATAACACCTCTATCCCTTTTGTTCAAGTCCATACCCAAGAAAATAACAGAGCTGAGCACGGGGTTGTAATTTTGTTCGCTCATGAGGATGAAGAAGAACAAAACAAGCACATCCAAAAACTCGAAGATTACTATAATTAGGAACCTACCGGTAGAGACGCTCAAAGGGTATTTGATTTTGTAAAAGTGGTGTGGGTACACGATTCATGATATAGACAGTAGTGAGAGATTCTTCTCTCCAAAAAGATGATGGCACAGAAGAAGAAATGACAAGTGATCGAGCCAAATCTAAAATATGTCAAAATTTTCGTTCAGCTCGACCATTTTGTTGGGATGTATCAGGACAAAAAGAGTGAAAAATAGTGTCATAGTATTTGAGGATATTTTGAAATTCACTTTACCTATATTCTGTAGCATTATCAGAACGAAAAGTTTTAATATTTGTGAAAAATTGAGTTGAAACTATTTTGGTAAAATCATGAAAAATGTTGAGTAATTCAACGATTTTTCATTAAAAATATCTAAGTAAAACATGAAAAATCATCCAGAAATATAACAAAATATCGTGCTCCACCTATGGTGGCTATAGGAGAAAGTTCCCAAACATCAGAATGAACAAAATCAAAAGGAGAAGAAGTAAATGACTCACTTTTATTAAATGGTAAAGTAGGCTATTTGCCTAATTGACAAGAAATACAATCAAAAGACTCGGTTTTAACTGATCCTAACAAACCTTTAGATACTAGACTTCTGACTTGAGATAATGATGCATGACCCAAACGAGAATGTCACAACTCAAAAGTAGGTATAATACTTCGTGTTGATGCAGCTGTGATAGATGAAGTAGGTAGATGTAAGGAAGAAAGCTCAAATAGTCGCTTTGTCTTACGGCTTGTCCCAATGATCTGACCTGTCTGAGGATCTTATACAACACAACCATTAGAGAAAAATGTTATAGTCAAACCTAGCTCAGTCAATAAACCAATAGATAAAAGATTAAGAGAAATATTGGGAACAAGATAAATATTAGAAATAGACAAATTTGACTGAGAGACAATGCCTATGTGACTAATGGCCATAGTGGAGCCATTTGCTATGTGGATAACAGGTGAATGAGATATAAGAGTATGAGTAGTGAGCAAAGTATGATCAGGGGTCATATGATTGCAGTAAGCGAAGTCAAAAAACCATGAATTAACTATACCTGGTGTGATTGAGAAAGCAGAGTTAGATGAGCTTGGACCTAACTGTTTTGAGAGAAATTGGGTGAGAATTGCCTCTAGATCAGCAGTAGAAAATGTAGATGGGGACTCTTCAGAAGAAGTAGTAACTGGTGCAGAGGAATGATAAGATGTCTCCGTGGTAGCTATAACTGCAGTATTGTGAGGTATAATAAGTTTGAAGCACTCCTCAATTGTATGTCCGAATTTATGACAATATCTGCAAGTTCGTTCACTAAGTCTTGGTTGAAATGACTGTGCTCGCTGTTTGTTACTACCATTGCGACAAAAAGAAGAAGAATATCTGTAGAATGAAGGCCCAGACTAAAAAGGCTGTGATTGCAAAGGCCTAAACTGAAAGGGTTAGGATTGTGAAGACCGTGGCGGCCCAAACTAAGAAGGAGCAGATGGTGTAGCCAAGACAGGGAGATGAAGTTGAATCGTAGAATGAAGGGTCTGCAGACATGTCTCCTCTCGGACAAGCTCATTAAGAGCTTCATCCAATGATGGGAGAGGTGAGCGATGAAGAAGCGAACCACAGACAGACTCATAATCATCATAAAGATTTATTAAAAATTGATAAAGACGTGTCTGATCACGATACTCATAAAATTTCTTGCTCTATGAGGCAACTGTCCATAACAGTTCTGACAATGCTTGTTGATCCCAAAGACATTTTATACGAGCAAAAAACTCAATAATCCTTTGACCGAACTTTTGTTTAAGATGACAAAGCTGGACCATTAACTGATATTGGCGAGCACCATTAGACCCAGAATATCGAGAAACAAGCATGTCTCAAACCTTATTAGCAGTGTCATAACTCCCAAATTCCATACTAATAGAAGAACTGGATGTGTTGTGAAGCCATGTGATAATTTTGTAATTATTGCTATCCCAGTCCTCAACACGAGTAGTAAATGCTTCATCTTTCTCATCGGTATCCTGAACAGGTAATTTTCGATCTCCTGTAATATAGGACCATAGTTTGCGTCCTTTAAGAAAGCTGCGCATAGATTGACTCCAAAAAATATAGTTGGCCCCATCCAATGTAATAGAAATTGGGTGATAAAGCTCATTTTGAGCCATTTCAAAATTTTAAATGACAAAACAGACTAAAAAATTAGAATCAGCGCAAAATTTTAAGCAAGGTAGGTTTTTTTTCTGACGTGGCAGTACCTGCTTACGTGGCAGTGATGGATGACTTGGCCGACACGTAGCAGATGGAGTCAGTACTGACGTGGAAGACATGTGGCAGTGCCTGCTGATGTGGCAGTGATGGGATGACGTGGCAGAAGGATGCCGTGGTAGATGAGTCAGTGATGATGTGGCAGACGACGCAGCGCTGATGTGGCAGGATGACGTGGCACGTGTGAAAGAGTGTCTGGCGCTTGAAGCACGTGGAGGCGCGTGGTGGCTCGTGGCGGTGTTGGAAAAAATCAGGGTACTCTTGGGGCGCGTGAGGGCACGTTAGGGCTCCATTCGGGCTAAAAATTACAGTGTTTTGATCGTCTTGTCGAGGGCTTCGATCTGATATATTCGGAGGATTGAAACAAGGTCCAGAAGATTTGGTTTCGGCACCAAATAGAAAAGAATTTTCTTTAAGTGATGAGAACAATTAAGCGGAAGTAAAATTTTAAAATTCTTGCCCTGATACCATATTAGAAATAAGAAGAGAGGAGATAATATCTCTAAATTGTATTAATGAATGGTATATCAAATACTATACACCGAGAGCATATATATAGGAGAAGGAAAGAGTGGGGGGCAAGTTATCCTATACATACTCTGAATCCTAATTGGATGTGGAAAAGGAGAAATAAAAAATACACTAATATATATTAACACTTTATTCATTCGGTTAAAGGGGATACCTTGCTTTTATGCAATCATATTTCCGTGCCGAAAGAACATTTCCTTTGGTATGTGTAAAGAGCATTTTTTATTATGGAATAATTGTACCATCTTTTTTGTTACTATGTCCTATTAATATATGTGTGTGCACTATGGTATGGTGCCAGGAAAAGAGCTACCTATGTCGAATGTGGGGTCATTCGAGTTTCTCACACTTAATATGCATTTTATTTACTTTGCTTGGGCTTATGACGAGCTCGCTGAAACTGGTCAAGCCTAGCCTTTTATTTCTACTTTCTTTTTAATTTACTTTTGTATAAACTAGCAATTGATGCAAATATTAATAGTTTAGACTTGAGATATATTATTCATTGATTCTACAGTTCAATGGAGTGATATTCTTCTTTAGCTTTTTAATTTTGGGACAACAACTTTACTTGTAGAGTTCCCTTTCTCTATTAGGCCAGCCATTATGATGTTAGATGGTTAAGAAA
Source organism: Cornus controversa (assembly GCA_026545225.1). Taxonomy (NCBI): domain Eukaryota; kingdom Viridiplantae; phylum Streptophyta; class Magnoliopsida; order Cornales; family Cornaceae; genus Cornus; species Cornus controversa. Next base: position 56,736,163 of record CM048851.1, on the reverse strand, counting down.
ATGTATATGATACGAATTCGGTTGAAATTGAATTTTAAGATATGTGTGGTAAGACAAGAAAGGATAAAATAAGAAATGAATATATTTATGAGATTCTCGGACGTGGCTCAGGTGGCACTGGCAAGAGTAACGTCTGATCATGTTCCGTTATTGCTTGATCATGGGGGATTGAAAAAGAGGAAAACAACTTTCAAATTCAAAAATATGTGGCTTCGGGCGGAAGGGTTTAAGGAGATGGTGAAACAATGATGGATGGGTTATGAGATTTTGGGCACTCCCAGTTTTGTCCTCGAAGGAAAATTACGCAAACTGAATGAGGACCTAAAGAAGTGGAAGAAGGAGTTCTTTGGAAATATTGAGTGGAGAGAGAATATGATTTTGGGAGAAATATCAGAATTGGATAGAATGGAGAGTTTGGAGGGTTTGGGGGAGGCGAAAAGATTGAAAAGGGAGGACTATAAGACTAAATTTGAAGAGATTGATATTTTGGAAGAGATTTCGTGGAGACAAAAGTCCCAGTCTTTGTGGTTAAAAGAGGGGGATAGAAACACAAGATTCTTTCATAGGATGACAGATGCTCGCAGAAGGGGCAATCATATAGGAAAAATTAAAGTGGATGGAGCTGTTTTGACTACAGAGGAGTAGGTGGCGAGAGGTGTGACATCATTTTATCAGCGGCTGTATAGGGAGACTTCAGAATGGAGGCCTCTTCTAGGGGGTTTGGAGTTCTCTATGATTTCGGCGGAGGATAGGGATCGCTTGGAGAGGCCTTTTAAGGAGGAGGAGGTGACTTTTGCTCTTCAGAGTTGTCAAGGTGATAAAGCCCCGGGTCCAGATGGTTTCTCTATGGCTTTCTTCCATCACAATTGGGAGGTGGTGAAGAAGGAGGTGTTGGCAACTATCCATGCTTTCCATACAAATGAAAAATTTGAGAAGTCCATGAATGCCACTTTCATTACTTTGATTCTAAAGAAGGGAGGGGCAGATGACATTCCAGATTTTAGGCTCATAAGTCTGGTGGGAAGTATTTACAAGATTATTAAAAAAATATTAGCGATCAAATTTTAGTATTTTATTTTAATTAGAAAAGTTATTTGTCTGTGTTGATTTATTCACTCTCTTTGTTTTTTTATTATTAAAAATTCTTTCTAACTTAACTTTGTGTTAAAAAGTTTTTGAATCAAATATAAGAGAAATTGAGTTGCGGACTTACTCATGCAAAAGAAATAATAAGTTCTTATATTTCTTCTTCTTTTCTTAATTCAAAAGCATTACTCTTGTGTTATCTTTCCTTGACTACTTCTCATAACCTAAAAAGTATAGAATGTACAAGAGGAACCGGTATGGTGATACCCAAATTTAATTGATGTTAAAAATAAAATATATAAATTTCAAACTTTTGGTTTTGAAAATACTTATTTTTCTCGTGAAAGATTTTTAAAAGTACTAATTTTGCTTCTAAAAGCAAAGATCACTATGAATTTTGTTCTAATAAGAAATATTCATCTGTTCCAAAAGGCCAACCAAACAAGACATTGGGAACACAAGAACAAACCAGATTAAAAAATATAGTACAACATAATACATAGGAAAAAAAACAATTCCACTGAATCAAATCCAGAATCTCAGGAAAATCACTTATTGAAACAATAACAGAGCACGTACTGTACGTAATAAGCAAAATGTAGGAAAAAAAATCACTATAGAAACTCTTCCATCTTGAAAATGAAGAGATACTAGCAGATTTTTTTAAATTTTTTATTAGTTTAATTTTTTTGAAAGGATAGTTAACTATCACACGTAATTTTTTACTAGTTTTTTCTTCTTCTGCCTACAACTCAATTTTTTTTCTTCTAATTGATTCACTATTTTTTAACACTAAGATGAAGTTAAGCTTTAGCGGAAAGAGAGAATTTTAAGTAAAAAAATAAATAGAGTGAACAAATCTACATATAAAAAAAAAAACTTTTCTAATTAAAATACAATATTAAGAGAACACTCTGGTCATTATATTTATCAAAATAAGTTAGAGTGTCAGAGTATATTTATGTAGTCCAATACTAACTTCCTTTTTATAAACACTTTTTGAGTTTAAAGTGAAATTTTTATATAAAAAGAATATAAAAAAAAGTAATCATCGAAAGCCTGATTGATTTTTGTTGTGTTTCCGATCCAATAAATAGAGTCCAATCATGACTCTTTGTCAAGAAATGATAAGAATGCTTCCTCTCATATTAAGTGTTCTAACTTGATACAACTGTGACGTAAGTTCTAAAACTCCATTCAAATTCGATATATCAGTACCTTTACTCTTTTACAAAGTAAAACAATAAAATAATCTAAAATAAAATCTTAAACTCTACAAAAAAATATATATATAAAAAAAGGTCGATTCTTATCCGATGAAGACTGCAAAGCAGCCTCTTTTACCTATAAAAATACACCCTCCAAAATGTATAAACAAGAAAACGCGTTACCTTGCAAATAGTTAAAATTCACTCACATACAAACAATACATGCATACAGGAGAGCCAACCAATGTATATTAGTCAAGAAATACTCTGAAGATCAAGAGTTAAGAATCAATCAAGTGCTCAAAATCTTTGAACCCCCAAAAGTTAACAATGGCTTCATCACCAACCAGAATAGCTACTTCTCCCCCGAAGGAGACCACAGAGACAGTGGGTCCCACTCATCTGGGCCTCACTCTCCCTTCAGATCTCATCTTCGACATCGTCTTAAGACTTCCGGTCAAGGTTCTCGGTAAGTTCGAAAGCGTTTCCAAGCAATGGCGTAACATGATCACTGACCCATACTTCATTCTCACACACCGTAATCGATCACTGCAAAACCCTAATCTGCTTTTACTGCGAAAACTTCCCAATGATGATGATTCTGATAACACCCAGAAGAAGAAAACCACTGTTGAAATACGTGGTTTGGATTTTGATGGGAAGCTTAATATTGGGTTCACTGTGGATGTGAATGATGCTATTGATATGTTACCCTCGAAAAGGGATTTGATATGTTTTGCGGGTGAAAATGGGTTTTATATTTGTAATCCAAGTACAGAAGAATTTGTGAAATTGCCGGAGGCGAGTTGTTGTACTTCTGGGGAAGTTAATGCGGGGATGGGTTACATTTCGTCTAGAAATGAATATGTATTGATTCATTTGTATGATAGGAGTTTGGATATTTATGTTGATAATGATATTGGTTGCGAAGTTATAAGATTGTCCGATGGTTGTGTCAGAAATTGTTCTTGGAAAGTAGTGGAGGCGAATTGCCCTCATGTGGTTAGAGGGTGGGGGGTTTTGGTTGAGGATGTGTTTTATTGGATGATTTGGGAAGAGTATGATAATCCGGGGAATGAAGCTATCGTGTCCTTCGATTTGGAGAAAGAAGAATTTGGGACAATTTCGCCGCCAGAAGGGTGTTTAGACCCTAATGGGGTTTGGTCCTTGGTGGAGTTGAGAGGGTCTTTGTGTCTGGTTGACAGTGCTACACAACCTTCTACAATGGATATATGGGTGTTGAAGGATTTAGAAAATCACAAATGGGTGAAGGAGTATAGGATTGATTTGAATGGGTTTAGTGATGGGTTGCTGAAATCCATCATCCCTTTGGATCATCTGAATGGAGAAATATTGATGGATGCGAAGCAAGAGAGTCTTCACTACTACAATGTAGAGAACAAATGCTTCAAAAGAATGGACAACCTGATTGCAGGTGGGTGGACGTGGCTAGGACTTTATACCGAGAGCTTCTTCTCCCTTGGAAGTCGATAGATATGATATTGTTTGGTTAGCAATTTATTTTCTTGGAGGCCATTAGTTGCTCTTTTATGCAGCTCTCCTATAAATATATTGTTTGGTTAGCAATTTATTTTGCTGTCAATAGCAAGATTAGCCTTGCAATGCTAACCATTTTCAGGTTATAATCCCAAAGAACTGTCAAAAGACTTTTTTTTAGTTTTTGGTTCAATCTCCATTTTTTTTTTTTGGTTGAACTAAGAGAATGAATCTTAGTTTTGAAAGTGTCCTTGTATTTGGATTGAGTAGGAGTTATTTCTATATATATATATATATATAGATTTTTGTTATACATGTCATTTACTTCTTACTTTTATGTTTATGAGAAGTTCTATGTAATGATGAATTAGACCTATATTTACTGGGCGATACTACACCTTGTAGTCTCTTTAGTGACACTATTTTAAAATCCTTTGCTTGGTTAAGCCACAATATTGGATTGGCTTTAATTTGCATAGCTTTAAGGTAGCATGTGCTTTTTACCTGGTACATAGAAGGGTGAAGCTAGCATTCCTTTCAGATTTCAGATGGTGAGAAAACATTGCATGGGAGGTTCATCATTAAGACATGAAAATTGCTCTTAGGCAACATTGGAATTTCTGTCATATGAGGTTCATCATTATCCGGTATGTTCTTATCGAGAATTGGCATTGTGACTTATCTATTATTATGGGATTTTCCATTGTTTGAATTTTGATACAAATTATGTTATCAGAATATTTGAATATTTGTGTATGAATTATGATTGGGTTTGTTATATTTTAATTTTTTTAAAGGTTTTAATTGAACTGGTACCTCCTCCTCCTTCCCAGATTTTGAGGGTTCAAGTTCCATGGGCGAAACCGCATAAATTCATGCTATTATTGCTGGGGAATTGGAAATGGCATAAATTCATGCTATCTCCATCTTGTTTGGAGATTCATATTGGAAAAGAAAAAGAGCCCTTGATGTATTACCAGATTAAGGCCTCTTTTACATTCATTTTCCAAAGATTGGATAATAGCCTTTATCACTGTACCTTAGACGTTGAGTTGCTGTTTCCCCCACATTTTAACTTCTTATTTCATCATTTGAATAATTAAGAGGTGGGGATGATTGCTTATTCCCTATACATTTTGGATAGGATTGTAAAACCAAAAAAGTAGTTGGGTACTTAAAATGCTTATAACCTATATATGCTAGTGCCTTTTTCTTCTCTGGGGGGCGGGGGTTCAATATCGCTGAATGTGAATTTAGTGCTCTATGGAGCAGTTGGTTAGCCTCTATGGAAGAAGCGATGATAGCTTTGTTGTCAAATATTGAAATTGTCTCATGTACCATGATGTGGAATGCTGTAATCATCTGAAGCTTGATAAAAAAGTTTCATACATGCCTGTCAAAGGGGGCCTTTCTCTGGGTGTGAATGCACATGTTTTAATAATGAAGAGCTGTTCAAAAGCTTCTGTCGATGTGAGCCGGTGATTCAATTACACAAGACTTTTCAAACTGTTCTAGGTGTAGACGTGGTTAATTATAATAGCTGTTTCTACATTTTTTATGTTTTCTGTCAAGACCCTTATTTTGAGGACTTCAATCGAGCAGCATAAACTTGTCGCATCATTCTGTAGAGGTCTATGCTCTTAATTTATGATTGTAATATTTTTCTTTATCTTTGGAACTTCCTCAAGTGCAATAGTGTGGCTTATGGTCATCATTGTAGATGGTTGATGAAAGTAGATTTGTTTTATATTCGCTTTCCTAGTATATAATAGATGCTAACAAATAAGGATATATCTTCTCTCTCAACTCTTTAAGAAGTTCACCATGTTGAATAGTTTGTTTCTGTTTATTTGACATCGTAAACTCATTGAAGTGCAAACTATGCAGCATTTGTACATTGGCTTGCAAGAATGCTACTTTTTGCTTCCTCTTCTTGTTATTGTTCTTTAGTTTTTTTTTTTTCTTGTCTAATTTCTAAAATTTGTAGACAGAGAACGGGGGAGTTAGTGTCGGGATCTTAAAATTTAAAATCCTTGATAACAGACATACAGTAATCTGGTAATGATCTGTTACTATTATTTTGTTCATTTTACGACTGATGATTTTACATGGAAATCAATTGATTTTGTGTCATCATGTTTCATCAACATTGCTTAGTCTAGTACTAACTGATTTTTAGTCATGGTGATGGTTTAACAATGATATTTCTTCAAAATGGCTTTACATTGTTCAATAATCTACAAGATGGACCATCTCTGCATATGGATTTAATTCTGGGAAAGGAGAAATTTACCGTATTTGCAGTACCCGAGTTTGTGTAAACAGTGACCAAAGCTCCTTCTATATGTCATGAAAATTTTGCCATTCTTTTCTTTTTCTTACCTGTTTTGCAGCAGTGTCTTTATCATTTATGTGTTGGATGAGAAGTATAGATGATCATATTATGAATAATTCTTTATGATCAGTTCCTTCTTAGGGGGTTTGTAGCAAATGGCAACTTGTCTGTGTTGCCAAAACCCTTGGAATGACATTTGATGGAGAGCACTTTTTTGAGGGGTGAGAGTATGGTTGATAGAATTAAGTAGCTTTTTAAGGCCACCTTTCTGCTCCACTAAAACCTTTGTCTGACATAGTTTTTGCTTATGTTTTTACACAAAAGAAAAAGAGAAGAAGAAGTTCCCACTTGCATTTGACTTGTGTGTTAGGTTTGGAAAGTGTGTTTTGGAAGAGCTTTTAAAGTCTTCTATTCCAAATAGGCGCCAAGTACAAGCACATATTCTTATTGCAGAATAAGGTAGTGTTGTTAAATGAAACATCATACAGTATGGAGTGCGATAAACTATTGATTGTGGATCATGGAATAGGTGAGAGAAAAAGATCATAATCACTCAAGAAAGAATTGAAATCCTCTCCATGACCAGAATTTGAGCAGAGCATAGTTTGACTAGACACTAGTTGTTAAAATTGCTAGGACTTATTGGCGATTATATTAGAAATGTAGGACTTATTGGTAATTATATATAAAAAGAAAGAGTAATACTTATCTATAATTATTTATAAAAAGGAGTTGTAATTCTAAACTTGTTGATTGATTTTTTTTTCGCACTCTTAATAAGTAATGAATAATGAATAAGAACATTATCTCTTTCCTCCAAAGTGTTTAAATACTCAATGAACACATCAGAAAAATGTAATTGTGGAAAATAATGAGAGCAGCTATTCGATCTCCAACAATGACGTCTATTTGTTTTGTTGGATGAAAATAGTTTTAGTACGATATTTTGAAGGAAAATAAGTCTTATAACAACACTTTTTCATTAAAAAATTCACAAAAAATACTAATTTTTTTATAAAAAAAATTATGCAAACTCATAATTATGTCATTCTGTATCTCTCTAAAATAATTTTTTATCCATAACTTTTGATAAGATTTTCACTGGTCCATATATTTCTCTAAATGTCCTATTATTTTGTTATTTAAATTACTATATTGCTTTTATGTAAAAAATAACTATTTAATAATAATAACATTTTCTTACAATCTTTTTTTTCCCAAAAAATTAGAGAAACTAACCTTCTCCTTAGAGAAAAGAGACCCGTCTATTGGTCCGGTGGTATATTTTCTTATTGAGCAATACTACACATCATGAAATTATTTCATAAATGATGTGACAATTAAATACTGAGTTAATATTGGTGGGATTCCCCCTATACACGAATTCTCAATAGTATTATCACATGTCACATCATTCATGATGAAAATTCATGAAGTGTAGCATTTTCCTTTCTTATTACTTTTACTATCGATTTATTAAAGGAAAAATTAGATTTTGGTGACCAATCCTAAACAAAATTACTCTAAAGTGACCATAAAGTTTGAAAAAGATAAATAGTCACCAAAATTGAAACTTAATTGCTGATGAGTAATCCTTGGATCACTTTTTACATAAATATCCTTCCTCTAATAAATTATTTTTAATTTGACAAATTGACTTTTTACATTAATCTCAATTAAACATTTTACTTCAAGAGTTGCCTAATAAGCAGCCACTCTTTCAAATTGCCAAATAAATATTTAGAAATACCTTTTAACTAATAATTATTTATTTTTATTTTCAAATATTGTATTATTTATATTCTTATTTATTGTAAAATTGGATTCAAATAATGTGTAAAAGTGGAAAACTTTTTTTTATTTTTATTATTTATTTGTAAGTGATGCTAGAAGTTGTTATTTGGTGATGGCAACTAGAATACTGGAGTAACAATTAGAATAAGAAATAATAATTTAGAATGACAATAATTAAAATCTTTTTCTCATTTAGTTGGATCTCGTAGTGATTTTTTATTTTATTTTTTATGGTGGTCTTGTTTCGGATAGAGCTTCCTGTACAATTTATATCCATAAGAATTCTTTTGTCATATTAAAAATTCGGCAAATAAAAAAAATGTTAATAGAATGAAATCTCCAACATAAAGTACCATAGATCTTTTAATGGTTTATCCAATCCAATCAACTGAATCTTGTGAGTTCTGTGCGAAAGTAGAGTGAATACCTATAGAGGGGTTGAATAGATGTAATTAGCATGGTTGATTTATTTTAGAGCAAGCTAATAGATATATTATTAATCAAGAATCAAAACATTAGCTGCTAACATGTATATCAATACTATCTTTTTAATTAGTAGACTGGCAAATTAAAAAGAAAAAAAAAGAGATTGATGAATGAGAAAAAGAGAGGAGAATGAATTCAAGGAGTTTATCTTTATATTGAATGCTAATTTCATCATCTAAAAATTATTTTTAAAATGTTTAATAAATATGAAGTGTTTTTTTTTACTACATTAACTTCAAATGGTCACTCATCAGCAATTAAGTTTCAATTTTGGTAACTATTTATCTTTTTCGGACTTTATGATTACTTTAGAGTAATTTTGTTTAGCATTGGTCACCAAAATCTAATTTTCCCTTTATTAAAATTCCACAACTTTTAGAAATTGTGATAGAGGTGATTTAACTTTTTGTTATTTAATGGGGCGCTTGAGGTAAGGAGCGCCAAATACTCATACGAGCCTTTTGTTAGGGTTTACTTTTTGAGCTAGGATCGTCTGTTGTGAATTATTCTGTAGTAGTCTTTGCAGTAGCCAAACGACCACTTTTTGTATTGATTTGTTAAACATTTGTTAAATGTTATATTGGTTTTGTTAAAGTTACCGAAAAGACTTAATAAAAAAATATTTAAAGTGTCTGATCCATATGCCAAAAGCAATGTTGCTTTTCAAAGTACTGTAATATATAATTTTTTTCACTTAAACTTCAACAACTTTTACTGCAAATTGAATTTTTTGATGAAATTATTTATGCTAGAAAGATAATTATGAGAGCTTCAATTTGTCTACCACTTAGACTATGTTACAATTAATTTTTAAAAAAAATAAATTTACTTAAAATCAACACATTTACTTCATAAATAAACAACATAGTTTCATATTTCAACAACTTCAATTCTATTTTTAACTAAATTAATTCACCTTTCTTAAACTCAATTTAAAATTTTAAATATATAATTTCCTTCACTTAAACTTCAACAACTTTTACTATAAATTAATTTTTTTGATAAATTATTTATGTTAGAAAGATAATTATGAGAGCTTCAATTTGCGTACCATTTAGACTATGTTATGACTTATGTTTTTTTAAATAAATTTATTTAAAATCAACACATTTACTTCATAAATAAACAACATAGTTTTCTATTTCAGCAACTCCAATTTTATTTTTAACTAAATTAATTCATCTCTCTAAAACTCAGTTTAAATTTTTAAATATATAATTTCCTTCACTTAAACTTCAACAACTTTTACTATAAATTAAATTTTTTGATGAAATTATTTATGTTAGAAAGATAATTATGAGAGCTTCAATTTGAGTATCACTTAGACTATGTTACGACTTAATTTTTTTTTAAATAAATTTATTTAAAATCAACACATTTACTTCATAAATAAACAACATAGTTTCCTATTTCAACAACTTCAATTCTATTTTTAACTAAATTAATTCATCTCTCTAAAACTCAATTTAAAATTTTAAATATATTTTAGAAATAATATATATATATATATATATATATATATATATATATATATATATATCATATATATATATATATATATAGGGATAAAAAGAGTTTAAATATATATTTATAAATTTTAGAATTTATATAAATTTAACATACTTATGATTAAAGGGAAATTTTATAAAAGTAAAATATAAGAAAAATTGTTTATAATATTATTTTATTACTTTTCTTTTCTTTTTAAAGAGTTATAATATTAAAGTACCGTAACTCTTCCCAACACAAAAGAAAAGTAATATAATAATATTTTAACCTTTTCAAAGAGAAAAGAAAATTAATAATTTTTTTTATATATATTTTCACTTTTATAAATTATCACGCTAATCCTAAGTGTGTTAAATCAATATAAATTCTAAAATCTATAAATATTTATTTAAAGGAGATGATGCTAGCACTCTCATTTTCTACGTTTGTACTCTCATCTTAAATTAAATGACATTTCTAACTTTAACTTCACAAGTGAATGATTATTATTTTTCAAATTACACAACTACCTTTTTTGATATCCCCTCCTTGTCTCCAATCTTTAATGTTTTTGATATATTTTGACAAGATTTAAAAAAAATTTACCAAAAAAAAAAGAACTCAAAAAATAGTTATCTCTTTGACCCAAAAAAAAGTTATCTATGTTGAAAGAATTATCTCTTTTGACAAGAACCGAAAAAAAGGACCAAGAAAACAATTATCTCTATAGGACCCAAAAAAATTCAAAAAAATGTTATCTCTGTTGAATAAATTCTCTTTTGACATGACAAAAAAAAAAAGTACCCATAAAAAAAGTTATCTCTGTCGAATAAATTATCTCCTTTGACACGACCAGAAAAAAGACTGGTATGCATAAAAAAAAAGGACCCAAAAAAAGTTACCTCTATTGAATAAATAATCTCTTTTGACAACACTAGAAAAAAAGTATGGTTCACAAAAAAAATAAAAAATTTCTCTTAATTTTGACATGACCCAAAAAAAAAAGAGTACTAATTATCTCTTTTGACAAGACCAAAAAAAAAAAAAAATTATCCTAGTTGAATAAATTATCTTTTTTTACATGATAAAAAAAAGTTCTATTTTGGCTAGAATTAAAAAAAAAAAAGGAAGAGTTTAAAAAATTAATTAGTCAAGTGTCTAAAAAATTAATTAGATTAATTAATGAGTTTAAACCATTTAATCTGAACATCTAGTTTTATGATATTATGTATAACATATAACATTTATAAGTAATATAAGTTACGTCATTTTCTTTTATTTTGTAAAGAGGAGTGCTAAGGACAGTCGCTTAAGCGATTGCCCTTGCATAGTCGCTCCACTAATTGGTGAAAATCAATCACAAAAATTAAATATTTTTCTGTAATAAATGTCATACTTTTTCATCAATCAATATACCCTTCTACTTCTAAAGTATTTACATTTTTGCTATCAACAAACAAATAAAACTATTTATAAATATAAAGTATTAAAATATTTTTATTCATATTTTTTTATAGTCTTGCTTTTAAATATTTTTAATAATCTATATTCTTATTATAGTCATTGCCTATATAATAATCTATATACTTATTATAATCATTTCCTATATAATTTTTAAAATTTTGTAATTATGGTTAATTGAATTAAAGAACATAAAGCTTTTTTAAAGTATTTAAACATTTTCATTAATATTTTTTTATATTTTCCTGATTTAAAATATTTTTAATAATCTATATACTTATTATAATCATTTCCTATATAATTTTTAATATTTTGTAATTATGATTAATTGAATTAAAAAACATATTTTTCTTTTTTATAGTTATCATATTTTTCTTTTATAAATAGTTTTATTTGTTTATTAATGACACCAATGTAAATACTTTAGAAGTAGAAGGGTATATCGATTGATGAAAAAGTAGGATATTTATTACAGGAAAATATTTAATTTTTGTGATTGATTTCCACCAATCAGTGGAGCGACTATGCAAGGGCAGTCGCTTACTCCTCTTTTGTAAAATTTTGATTAATTAGTCAAGTTTCTAAAAAATTAATTAGATTAATTGATGAGTTTAAGCCATTTAATATGAACATCTAGTTTTATGATAGTTTTTCTTTAGTGTCCCGAGATATATAGTATAACATATAACATTTATAAGTAATATACGTTAGACCATTTTCTTCTATTTTGTCAAATTCCGATTAACTAGTCAAGTGTCTAAAAATTAATTAGATTAATTGATGAGTTTAAACCATTTAATTTGAATATCTAATTTTATGAAATGTATTCTGCTTCTGATTTTGTTTATAGGACAAATAAGTCCTACTTTTGAAACTCTTTTATAGTTAAGTTATAAATCACTCAACATTCCATTTATACCCATACAAAATTAAACTAAAATTTTAATTTCGTAAGCCAAAATTTTATATTTGGATATTTAAATATGTCTAATTTTTTTCTATTAACAGTTAGATTTTTTTCATCAATGTTTTTTTTATTTTCAAAAAATTTAGTTTTTTTTTCAAAAGGATAAAATATTATTCAAACTGTTTCAATAAATAGAAATTACAACATTTTATTAATTATGAAAAGAAAGTATCATATTTTATTAATTTTTAAATAAATTTTTTTTTTTGTATATGAAAAATTATTGTCGTAAAATCTACAAAATATTTTTGGAATTAAATTTAATTAAATTATCAAAATAAATTTTTTTTTTCAAAAGAATAAAGTATTATTCAAATTATTTCAATAAAAATAAATTATAATATTTTATTAATTTTTAAATATATTTTTTAATATTTGTATATGAAAATTTATTGTAGTAAAATCTACCCAAAAAAAAAAAATTGAATTGAATTTGAATTATATTAATTTTAAATATAATTTGGTAAGGATATAAGTGGAAAGTTAAGTGGTTTAGAACTTAAATGAAAAAATGTTTCAAAAGTAGGACTTAATGGGCCTATAGAAAAATTTATAAGACTTGTTTGTTTTTTGCATGGAAAAGTAGGACTTAGTTGTTTTTCGTTCTTCTTTTTCTGCATACCAGACTTTTTTCTACTCTTGTCAAAGGAGATAATTTATTTGACAGAGATAACTTTTTTATGAGTACTTTTTCTTTTTTGTCATGTTAAAATAGAATTTATTCAACAGAGATAACATTATTTTTGGGTTCTATAGAGATAATTATTTTCTTGGTCCTTTTTTTTGGTTCTTGTCCAAAGAGATAATTTATTCAATAAAGATAATATTTTTGTTTGATACTTTTCTTTTTTGGTCCCGTCAAAAGAGGGAATTTTTTCAACATAGATAACTTTTTTTTGGGTCATGTCTAAATAGAAAGAGATAACTATTTTTTGAGTTCTTCTTTTTTTGGTAAATTATTTTTTGGATCTTGTCAAAAGATACCGGAAACATTAAAGATCGAAGACATGGAGGGGATATCAGAAAGGGTAGTTGTGTAATTTGAAAACAATGATCATTTACTTGTGAAGTTAAGGTTAGAAATGTCATTTAATTTAAGGTGTGAATGCAAATGTAAAAAATGAGAGTGCTAACATCATCTCCCTTAAATAAATATTTATAGATTTTAGAATTTATATTGATTTAATACACTTGAGATTAGCGTGTGAATTTATAAAAGTGAAAATATATAAAAAAATATTTTTTTAATATTAATTTATTAATTTTCTTTTCTCTTTGAAAGGGTTAAAATATTATTATATTACTTTTCTTTTGTGTTGGGAAGAGTTATGGTACTTTTGTGTTGGAAAGAGTTATAATATTTTTTATTATGTTTATAATAATATAATAACTCTTTTAGAAAAAAGTAATAAAATAATATTATAAATAAATTTTTTTATATTTTACTTTTATAAATTTTCACTTTAATCCTAAGTATGTTAAATATATATAAATCCTAAAATTTATAAATATGTATTTAAACTCTTTTTATCCCTCTATATATACACACACACACACATATATTATTTCTAAAATATATTTAAGAATTTAAATTGTGTTTTAGAGAGATGAATTAATTTAGTTAAAAATAGAATTGGAGTTGTTGAAATAGAAAAATATGTTGTTTATTTATGAAGTGAATGTGTTGATTTTAAATAAATTTATTTTAAAATAATATTATAACTCTTTAAAAAGTATAGAAAAGTAATAAAATAATATTATAAATAATTTTTTTTTTATATATTTTACTTTTATAAATTTTCACTTTAATCCTAAGTATGTTAATCTATATAAATTTTAAAATTTATAAATATGTATTTAAACTCTTTTTATCCCTCTAAATATATATATATATATATATACACAGACACACACACACAACTATGTTGTTTATTTATGATGTAAATGTGTTGATTTATAGTAAAAATTGTTGAAGTTTAAGCGATAGAAATTATATATTTAAAATTTTAAATTGAGTTATAAAAAGAAGAATTAATTTAGTTAAAAATAGAATTGAAGTTGTTGAAATATGAAACTATGTTTTATTTATGAAGTAAATGTGTTGATTTTAAATAAATTTATTTAAAAAAAAATTAATCATAACATAGTTTAAGTGGTACTCAAATTGAAACTCTCATAATTATCTTTCTAACAGAAATAATTTCATCAAAAATTAAATTTACAATTGAAGTTTAAGTAAAGAAAATTATATATCGCAGTACTTTGAAAAGCAACATTGCTTTTAGCACATAGATCAGACACTTTAAATATCTTTTTATTAAGTTTTTGAATAACTTTAGCAAAATCAATATAAAATTTAACAAATATTTAACAAATCTAACACAAACGAGGTGGTTTGACTACTGCAGAATAATCCATGCAGAATAATCCACAGCAGACTATCCTGACTCTTACTTTTTACAATTGCAAAAACTAATTCGTGCCACCGAGGAGGGAAGGAGAGGACAGGGTTCTAAAAGAACATTCAACAATCTGAAAAGATCGCAATACTTAGCTTCTTTTTTCATTCCTAACAATCGTCGCACTGTGTCAGGTTCGTTTCTTCGTTTTGGGTTTTTGTTCTGCCAGTGTTTTTTGATGATCACTGGATTGATTGATATGTATTCTGTTAGAAATTGTTTCGACTCTAATGTCCATTACTAAAACGTTTCAAATTTTCATCGTCATCAATTTTGTTTATCTACTGTACATGATAGAAGTGTTGGATTGTGGTAGCTCTCGTTTAATCGCTTTCTCATACGACGTAATTTAACATGAAATACTCCCAAATATCTGGTTTTTTTTTTCATCTCTGCTTTGCACTTACATTTCACTGTACTTTGGCTTTTGGAATTGTAGGTGAAAGCCAAGGTTAATACATATAATTAATGTGGGCAGCTTAAGATTAATAACCAGATTTTTTTGTAGTAACTGTTTTTCCAATAATTTAGAATTGTATGACTTGTTTTGAAATGAATCACAAGAATGTTCTTTATGTTTGTTTCTATATATTTACTAGCAGTAAATTTGCCATACTTGCATGTGAATTTATTTGATGCATATTGTGCAGGCAAGGCTTACTGATGACGAAGGACGACTTGAATACAAAAGTTTCTGTTGAAGAAAAAGGAACTTCTGAGCTTGCTGATGGAAATGAAGAAACTAGTGACCGTTCTTCTACTTTGCAAGAAGTTGAGGGGAAAGTTGATGGTCTAGTATTAGACGAGCCATCAGGTTATTAGTTCATAAATGAGTAATTGCATGTGATCCAATCTAATATTTTTATTTTTCTTGGGGGTGATTAATATATACATTTTTATGGTTAGCGAGGTGTCAAAATACATTCAAAATAATATTTCATATGCTTCGAAAGATATTGCTATTCAAGCAATTGGTAAACTCAATTCAAATGCGATGCAAAATTGAACAAAAATCACATATTATAACTGCCTTCTGAAGAAGAAATGAGTTTCTATATAACAGGTTCTAAACATGTCCTTGACCTTTAAATGGGCAGATGTATGGTTAAAGTCCCTCTTTAGGACATGGTTGTGTGTGTATTAGATATCCCCCCTTACTCCCACAACAGACACAAAAAAGCCAGAAAAAAAAGAATCAAATGTTGCATATTAATTATACTATTGTTGGCTAGGCACATTGAGTAATGGCCATTATACTACATCATGTATTGATTAGTTTGGTTTTGGGTATGAATTCAAGCAAAGTGCATCTGGCTTAGCAAATTCTGCACATTGAATGAAATAATTAGAAATGTGAGTTTTGTTCTTTTGGTTAAAAAAGAAATTAAAACAGCATATAATTGTTTGAATCTACAATACAAATGCATTTTACTGAAATTTGGTTGAAACATTAATTTGATATTCATAGATAACTTAAAATTCCATCAAATTTCGATGTTTACTAGGATTGGAATTTAAAGAGCTTGCACCCGGGGACCGATATATAGCCTTAATTTTTGTTTCCCTTGGCTTGTTTGAGCATTTTTTAGAGACAATTACTTCTGCCTGGGCATAACCTTTTATAGTGATTTTCTTTGGTTGGATCCATAAATTAAATGATGAATATTGTTTTTGATTAAGAGTTCTATTTTACTATAGTGGTTTATTTATGAGTTACTTAAATGAGAAGTATTTTTTCCCATGTGTTTCTCATACATGTAATTCTGTGTGTTTGGAAACTATTTTTGGCAGAAGCTGCAAAGAAGAAGAAGAAGAAAAATAAAAGCAAGTGAGGACTCTCTGTATTTCTCTCTCACTCACACACACATATATATACACTACATTTTGGCATAAACTTCAAGTAAATTATCTTGTCATGTGTAGGAAGAAAAAAGAACTGCCAAAGCAAACTGATCCACCATCTGTTCCAGTTGTTGAACTTTTTCCATCAGGGGAGTTCCCAGAGGGAGAAATTCAACAATACAAAGACGAGTTAGTACATGCTAAATTTAATGGACTATAATCACTTGCACCTTGTATCAAGCATGCATCGATCTTTATTCCTATATTTTTGTTGGAATTAATTTCAATTTGGGTTTTTCTGCTCTCCTTGTGCTTGAGTAGTTGTACAATTATACAAGGCCTTTTATTTTCGTTGATTAACCAGGAGTAGTCATGTGAAATTTATGATACTGTGTAGTTGATCATGAGAAAGTCGGAAGTCATAAACGGAATCATTCAATGGATGTTTTGCTGCTTTTGCAGTCTTTTGATGAAGACATTGGTTGGTAAAATCATTGAGACATTTGTTGAGATAGTGTATATAAGAGGTACTGCAATGAAGACATTGAGTGGAGTACATTTTGTTTTATTGTGTTATTAAAGGACATAGTATAATAATGAGAAAATTGTTTTCTCAAAGTGCATTTGTGGTTGTCTGGTAGCTTTTCTCTTTGCTATTCTAATCTTCCAGGCAGACAATATATTTATAATATGCTCATCAAAAGCATTATCGGATTTTAATTCTTCTTAACTCAGTAGATCATCTATGTACTCCACTACTTAATCGTGTACTCTACCAATGTGTTTAATGCATGCATGTGCATACACAGTACAGGATGACATGTATGCTTGTGCATATGATTGATATCATTGCGGAAGGGTCTCTACTTATTAATCTGTTCTTCACTTGGCTATCAAATCACATGAATAGATATTGTCTGAATGCAACCTTTCTTTTTTGGATGATACAACTTCATCAGAATGTTTTTTCTTAACTTCCATTGACAGTGTCCTAGATTTGAGCTGATTTGTGTTTTTTTCCCATGTTTCTGTCTAAATACTCTGGAGCTTCATTCCCAAATTTGATGGTTCTCCTGCAGTAATCTATGGAGGACTACATCTGAGGAAAAGAGGGAGTTGGAGCGCCTGGAAAAACTCATTTATAATTCAGTTCGCCAAGCAGCAGAAGTTCATCGTCAGGTTACTATTTTGATCTTATGTGTGTATTTGTGTACATACTGTCAGTTTTGTTATATGTATATGGACATTTACATATAGTGGCTAAAAGCCTAAAAGAGGGAAAAAAAATCTCTGTTAATAATATGAAAACATTTCATTGAGGACTTCTGTTTCCGGTTCTTGACATATTCCTTGAGTTCTGTTTATTTGTGGTTAGGTTCGGAAATACATTAAAGGTATTTTGAAGCCTGGAATGCTGATGACTGATCTCTGTGAGACTCTGGAGAATACTGTCCGTAAGTTGATATCAGAGAATGGTCTGCAAGCAGGCATTGCATTCCCCACGGGATGCTCTTTGAACTGGTAAACATATTTAGGTTGGTGTTTGAAAATCCTTATAGGTTCCATTTTTTTTTCTTTTGTCATTTACTTGTTTGTGTTCAAAGATCTTGTCATTGCCAGGGTTGCAGCTCATTGGACCCCAAATTCTGGAGATAAGACTGTGCTTCAGTATGATGATGTGATGAAACTGGATTTTGGAACTCATGTTGATGGTAACACTTGGTCAATATGTCTCTCTGTCATATTTTACTGCCTATATTTTGTTGGTAGATTCTTATCTTCAACGCGATGTACATCTGTTTTCTTGTTGGCATTGTTACTTGCAGGACATATAGTTGACTGTGCATTTACGGTGGCATTCAATCCTATGTTTGATCCATTGCTTGAGGCCTCGCGGGAAGCTACCAACACGGGTATAAAGGTAGTTAATGCTGACTTATAACCAGTTTTAGTTATTCAATTGGTTATTATGTAAAGCAGATTTGTGCTAAATTATTTTTCCTAGATTCTTTCAATACTGATGGATATGGGTGACCTTTATTTTCCTTTTGGAATATAAATTGATTGTATCTCCTATGTTACACGGACTCTTCAAAACTAGTGAAGTACCATGCCGGATGCACGATACTTGAACACGGGTATGGGATATCACTGAATATGTGTCCAACACTTTTGGTTGGACATGCACCTAAAAAACGCATCTGGTAATTCAATTTGATTATATTATTACTTCCAAATGTGTGGATGCCTATATTGAACACTATGTTACATGAAAACATTATTTACTTTAGAAAATACAATAAAAATATTAAATAATATGAATATTTATAGCAGTGTCCACATGTCCATTTGTTTGGGAATTTGACACGTTTGACGCTTGAATAGATACCCTTACCTGACACACGTACCCGAGTTCATGTAAATAGGTGTAAATCAGTCTTCGGTGCTTGAAATTATTTTGTGAAAATATTCGAGTATGGATACAAATAGACATGGGTGATACAGTTAAAGATATTTTGGGAACCAGGGTTTGCATATGTGAATATTATCCGAATCCAGGGGCTTTTTTATTTGATTGTAGGGTCAAATCTTCATCTTGCATTTTGGCTAGAGATGGCAATTGGGTTGAATTGTGTCATGATCTTGTCTTTTCAAGGTAAGGATACTCAACTATATGGGTCAACCCATAACTCATGTCAAGATTTCGATCTAATGCGATCTATTCTTTATGGGTGGCACAGCTGAAGGTTGTATTGGATCATATCAGGCAATGCTTGAGTAGACATGAAATTAGCAAATGAACCACAATCCTACTAATCCAGTGACACAACCCGTTAAGAAACCCATTTTAACATGTCTCAATTTAATCTTGCAGAAGCAATAAGCAAACAAACTGATTGATCTTCATGCACTTGTAGATCATACATAATGCTCTAGGATCATAATATACCATATTATAGATGAAACAAGTAATAAAACATTAATTCCAGAGCTTTGGAAAATGGAGAAAGAAACACTTGTTAATAAAGCAAGGTAATTTTGAAACTGAAAAATCCTTAAATGAAAAGGCGAAAATAGAAAGAGAAAACTATTACTTTTGTTTAGACCATGAAATTCAGTCGAAACGCAGCCTTGAAGGGGGAAAATCATTTCTAAACAAAGAGGAATAAAAGAGCTTTGATGTTGGCAAATTTTGTGTAGAGACGCAGCAAAAACGAGTAGAGCAGAAGTAAGAATATTGAACGGTAGCTTTCTTCAATTTGAGCGCATATAGTCTTCAAGCTTTGGAATGGGATGTATTTTAGGATTTTTTAATAAATTGTACCGTTTGACTTTTGTACTATTTTCAAAGATGTACCCGCTCTAGTAGACGATTTAACAAAATGACCCTTTTTTAATGGGTAACATCGGTTTGGGACATGTGAGTGTCGCATTGACACAAATACTAAACGGGTTACGTAATTTGGGTTGGACTTAAAAGCCTTAGTATGATCCATATATTATTCGTTACTAGTCTTATTAGATCTGGTAACGACACAAGCACGATTAAGGCCAACACAGATCGTAGACCTTCCTGACAAGTTCAACCATGTTGATGCAAGACGGGTAGGGTCTCTTCAATATCAAATTAATGTAGAATGAGAAAGAGATTGAGAGAGAAGAGAAGAAAAGAGAAGAAGGAAGTAATATTTGTAATTACTCAATTCGATAAAAAGCATATCTAGTAATTCAATTTGCATAGATTGACTATTCTCGGTTGAGCACACATTCTGACATTCTCATACTTGAAAAGTCAGTGGCAAGGGATGTTTGGTCTATGTTCTTGGCTGTGTTTGGTATGGCCTGGGTGTTTCCCAGTTCCACGGTGGATATGATCGAGGCTTGGAGAGAGTGTACAGTGGATAGCCGAGTCAGAGAAGCTTGGAGGGCCACTCCCCTTTGTTTATGGTGGGGCTTGTGGCAAGAGAGGAATAGGAGGTGCTTCAAGGATGTTGAGTCTCCTATTTGGTCTCTCAAATACAATATACTGAGTTTTTTATTTTTTGGGTAAACGGGAAAAATTGTACATCAGGTGGTCAAGTTGTGGACTTTATTGATAGCTTAAGCTTATAGTTGGCCGTGTTCGGCTTTTTGTAGTTTCTTGGGAGCGCTCCCCTCTTGAGTGCTTTTTAATGAATTATTATTTATCAAAAAAAAGAAAAAAGTCAGGCTTTTACCACTGAACCATCAACCATGGTATGCTCCCTAATATCATATAAAATATAATATTTAAATGTACAAAATGTGTTAAGATACATATACCCAGCTTTTGGTACATTTCAGCCCAAGTTCCTATATCCAAGGAGTCTAATACCTAGATTAACACTCACGCTTGGTACATGTATCAGAGTTCATGTAATATAGGCAAAAGCTCAGGTTTGCCTTTGAAGCTGAGATTTCCAAACTTAACATTGGCAGTGGATGAGGATGCAATGGTCTTTGATTTAATCGTGGTATAGTTTGGATCCTCTCTTTCGGAAGGCGTATCAAGATTGGGAGGTGCAGTCAGTTTAAGTCTTTTCAGTATGTTAAATGGGTTGCCGTTAGGAAGTGGAGGAGAGGATTGCAGGAGATGGGAGTCTCCTATGAGGGGTGGTAAAATTTTCTTAATTGGTGCCATCTTGTGCTAGGAAATTGAGGAGAGCATGACTTATTTGTTGATCGACTCTGTTGTAGTGATGGACCTTTAGTCCTTTACTTTTCTTTGTTTGGGATCATTTGGGTTTTGCAGAGGTTGGTGATTGAGGTACTCGAGGTTCAGAGGCTGGTTGTATTAAAAGGCAGACGTGGGAGTTTTTGGGTTCTGTGTCCCTATGCCACTTGTTGTTCTAATGGTTTGAATGAAAGGGAGATGTAGCGTTGAATCACCAATTTCTAAACTCAAGAAGATGTGTATGAGAGCCTTATTTTTTTGGGTTTCAGGATGCTTAGGCCCTGTTTGGATTGGTTTTTGAAAAGCGGCTTTCGGCTTTTCAAGCTCAAAAGTCGTTTTGGAGAGTGTTTGGATTGGTAAGGCAGAAGAGATTCAGAGTTCAAAAAGAGCGTTTAAAGGAAGCTGGAGGGTACCAGCTTCCTGATTTAGCTTCTGCTTCTCTTTTTTTTCTGCGTAAAAGCCGAAGCAAAAGCTGTGCCAAACAGGGCCTTAGCATTTCTGATCATAACGAGGAGTGTGTATTTTCTTTTTCCTTGAAACTCGCACACCCACTTTGCTCCTATGGGGATTTGAACCCTCGACCTTTAACTTTGGAAGGTGAGGGAGTACCACTAGGTATTGGGGGGTAGAATTTATTAATGGTTTGTATTTTGGTTGTCTTTTTTCATTCATGATTTTTTTTTGGTTTGCATATGCATGTACAAGGCAAGTGCCTCCTTGATTCTGATTAAGGAAAAATCTTTATCTAATATGCTTATTCTGTAATGGATTCTTTTTTTAGATCCTGTGAACAAGTTGAGAAATTCTTATTCTTATGCTTAAATAGAAATTATGATCCTGTGATGAACCAGTTTCATATGCACTAGTTCTTATATCTAGTCTTGATTTTTTCTTTTTCATATGATGTATTTGACATTGAACACGTGCTTAAACATATTAGAATTAATTGGTTCATAGAAACTGTTAGTGATGTAAATATTTAAGTAACACCCTTTCTAACAACTTAAGCTCTTAGAATAGATGGTTGTTAACATGGTATCAGAGTAGACAAGGTCTGTGCTCAAACCTCACCGTCACCGTGATAATTAAAATTGAAACACATATTAGACCAAAAGAAGACCACATGTGAGGGGGCGTGTTAAAGGATTTAATATTAAAGTTACACTCTCTAACAACAGGATTTAATATTAAAGTTACACTCTCTAACAACTTAAGCTTTTAGAGTAGATGGTGGTTAACAGAAACCTTATAGTGGTAACCATGCATTGGACGATTCTATTGATAATTTGTTGTGTGTTATTTTAGGAATCTGGAATTGATGTACGCCTGTGTGATGTTGGTGCTGCAATCCAAGAGGTTATGGAGTCATATGAAGTTGAAATTAATGGGAAGGTGTTCCAAGGTATATTTTGTACCTAAGATTAGGGAGGAACAGTTTTCTCAACTATTCTTTATGTTTTTATTATTTGTGCTGCATTTAAATCCTGCCAAAATGTATGGAAGAGTCACTGTAACTCATGTATTAGTGTGTATGCCTTGCTTCTTTGGCTTGGTAACAAGCCAGCTGGTTTAGCTTTTCTTCATAAAGTAGGGGGTTTTGGGACATTTCCTGAAAATCATATAGTATGTTTATATATATGATTATTAATGTCAATTATATTTAAACATCAAATAGCCATAATTTAGATCGGTCTTGGGAATCGGAAATATAGCCATGACCTCAAATGATTCTGGAAATTTTGAAGTGAAGTGATTTGATTACTTACTAAGACCCATTGTATTGCCTTTTAAAACATTTTAGTAGTTTAATCTAGATGGAATGATGAGCCATAAACAAAGGGGTGGTTGCTTGTTACAATAGTAAAAGTTCGGGCTGCCAAAAGAACGCCAAAAATCATTTATGTCGCTAGTCCGCCCCCTCGTCATTTTTTATTAATGTGGAGTGGGGACCATCACTGGAATCTTTAAATGGACTTCTAGCATAGATGTTGCTATTTTTACATGACCCCAAAATAACCCCCCTCCCCTCCCAAAAAAGGAAAAGAAATGTAATACTCTGTAAATACTTAATTTTTATATTGTCTGTCAAGATTGAATTTTGGTGGTTCTATTTTTCCAGCTTTCCTCTAACTAAGAGGACATATTATAAATATGTGATTTTTCAGTCTAAACATCAATGCGATTTCTCTCTTCTTTGGGTGTTTATCTATAGTAGTTGTTTCATAAAATGTCGGTAGCAAACTTGACACTTTGTAGGAACTCCAAACAAAAGAAATATGGATTTTTTTTAGCAATATTAATGTTAGGACTCCAGTCTGGATGAGTCCAAGAGGTCAGCAGTCTGGGTTGACTGAAGGACTATCGGAGATATGTAATACTTTTTATTAAGGGATTCTAAATGCAGCCTTTTAAGTACCTACTTTTTGCAAATGTTTACTTCCCATAAAATTTTAGTTCGCAAATAATAAATGCACTCCACTTTTTTAAAATGCACTCTTTTTTTTTTTCTGTTTTTTCTTAAACTAAATGATGTAAATCCCTCTTAAAGTGGAGTCTCTTAAATTGAATCAAGGGCAATAATGTCATTTCACATTAAAAGTGCAGTGCATTTATCACCTCCCTTTTAGTTAAGAATTTAGTTATATAGAAATAATAATACTGGTAAATGGCAACGACGATAGTGTTGAGTTTCTTTCCTTACAAATCTTTCACCTGTTGACTGGATAGGATCTATCCTTGTGACTATCCATTATCAGTGCATACAGTAAGCTTTACCAGATATTTTAGATCATCAGATTTTTTTATTTTTTATTTTTTTGGTCTGGTGAAGGGTCTGATCTAGACTGTTTAATACTTTGACACTATTATGAACTCCAAGCT
Organism: Cornus controversa; assembly: GCA_026545225.1. Classification (NCBI taxonomy): domain Eukaryota; kingdom Viridiplantae; phylum Streptophyta; class Magnoliopsida; order Cornales; family Cornaceae; genus Cornus; species Cornus controversa. Next base: position 56,711,967 of record CM048851.1, on the reverse strand, counting down.
GTGTGCTGAAGCAGATTTTAAGACAGTTTTCAACATTGACAGAGTCTTGGTTAAACAGGTTTTGATGCCAATTGTAAACCTGTATCTTTTTTCTTTTTCTTTTTGTTATTGCTGATAAATAATGAACCTGTTTGCTTTCTAAAGCTATTGAAATTTGGTCACTGGTCTCTGAAGAATTTTCCTTGTATAACTGCGATGAATTTTCTGAACAATATTCTTCCATACCATTTTTAAGATGTTCAACATTTCTTCTATTTGTAAAGTCATGATTCCTTTTTTATGCCTTCCATGTCTTCATTTTTCATGCAACACATTCTATTGATCTGTAAGGGGATCTGGCTGTTTTTGCAGTTAAAAGTATCCGTAATTTGAATGGACATGGCATTGGGAGCTATCAAATCCATGCTGGAAAATCTGTTCCTATAGTGAAAGGAGGAGAACAGACAAAAATGGAAGAGGGTGAATTTTTTGCAATCGAAACTTTTGGATCTACAGGTACAAATTATATTTAGTTTTAAAAAGATGATAGTGGATGAATGTGCATTATGATGTAATATGTCCTTGTGCATTTGTTGTTGTATGCAGGTAAGGGATATGTAAGAGAAGATCTGGAGTGCAGCCATTACATGAAGAATTTTGATGTCGGTCACATTCCACTGCGGTTGCCCAGAGCAAAGCAACTGTTGGCCACAATCAATAAGAACTTCTCCACATTGGCTTTCTGCAGACGTTATCTGGACCGGCTGGGGGAGACTAAATATCTAATGGCACTAAAGAATTTGTGTGATGCTGGTATTGTTCAGGTTTGTCTCAAGACATGGCTTGCATTCTGTTTTCCTTTTTGAAATGTGCGATGTCATTATTTGATATGGGAGCCAGTCATCCTATCAGATTCGTTGATCTTCATTTTTGCTTAATCTTGTTTTCTTTCTGTTTATTTTGCTCCAATACCTTTATTTTTTTGCTGATTTGTTTGTTAAAATTCAAGATCATGGAAAATAAGTAATATTGAGTTGGAACGTAAATTCAAGAGTTTACAGCATAAGGTGGGTGGTTACTATGAAGAAATTTTTTGGTTCCAGGCTGGAATTTGTATAGCATACAGTTTTGTGGCTCCTGTAATCCGGAAAACAAAGAACAAGAAGAATGAAAGAAACAATCATTAAGATGGGCTGGCTCTCTATTTATACATTTGTACATTAAGAGAGTGTATATCCCGCCTACGTGGGGGGTGATGACACATAGTACTCTGTGTGAGATACATAAGAATAAAGGAATCCTCTTAAATTTTACTTGATAGTGTGGATTTGAACTTTTTTTATGCATTCCTGATTTATCTATATAAATGCTATATTTCTTTTTCTATGTGAATCGAGACTGATGAAGAGCTTTGTTAATACGTTTTTGGCAGTCGTTACCTCCTCTCTGTGACATCAAGGGCTCCTATGTATCTCAGTTTGAGCATACTATCTTACTCCGACCAACTTGCAAAGAGGTCATCTCAAAAGGTGATGACTATTGATTGTGACGAGTCAAATCTTGGCTTGGTGATGCATGCACGTTGGCTTTACATTCATTCCAATACAGACGTGAAGGACTTCCGTCAGATCTTCTGTTGTGATTATGATCCTTCCACCGCCATTGCCTTCCCAAAGAAAAAATCAGAAAGCAGAATATTTCACTACTTGTATTATTGTAGCTAAAGGGAGAAGAGATTCTCTTTTTTGGTACTATACTTTGTCGTCGAAGTTTTTAGCCGAGCCACGGGAAATGAATACGCGTAGACGTTATCATGTGCTCTCCTTCGTTCTTGTTATATAAAGAAGATAAATGTTTGATTAGTGCATTTTAACCAGGTTCTTGGTTTAGGTTTCTTCTTCCACTATTAACTTCTGGTACTGTTCACTTTTGTTTCCCACACAGTGATGTAAACTTTGTGTGCCCTCCTCGCGCACACAAGAAGGTAAGAAAAGTGAAAAAGGCCTCCCTAGTTTAGTAAGAAGAGAAGTGAATTAGCTTTGTTCAAACTGATGTAGCTTCTTTACCGGCACAACGTAAAAAAAAAAAAAAACCCACCGAAATATAATACAGCTATGGAAAGCATTTTCTTATCGTAAAAACAGATATGAAGAGAATTGAAAAGTGTGCTACAGACAAGAATAATGTACATCAACAGAAGTAATTCTATAAACGAGTTTGCACTTCACATTTTCATAGTGAATTGATTTGACTGAACAAAGTTTTGTTCTCCAACTTCAAAAATGATGTGCTTCAAAATCTATCTTGTAAGCGAAATTGTAATTGAAGAGCTGTGGACTGCTGGCAATGAGTTTCTAGTTTAGGGGTGTAACATTCAACCAACTTTAATTATCAAACGCCTTGAGCACACCCAACAAGAAGAAAATGTTTTTCACAGTTCACTATTTTGTAAGACCTAGAATATCTCAGCCATGAAATGAACACATGGAAAACAAATATACCAATTAGATGAATTATCTTTCACAATGCTCATTCAGCACGTGACGTTCAAATACAATGTAATTTCTATTACACTGGAGCAGTTTCTATTTTTCCAAAACAGCCAAATGGTTTCAATATAAAGTACAATATCAGAAGTCAAAAGGTAAAATTACATTGCTTTTATTATGCAAGACATTATCCTACAATCCAAAATAAGAAAATATTTAACTTCCAATTTGCACAGATAATCTCTCTCTTTGATAATGTGAATATAAACCAAAAATAGGATTTCCCTCATTTTCGAGATTGTCGGAATGTCTGAAAATTTTATCTTCATTGTCAGTCTTGTTCATGGTCATTGAGCCAAGTAATCCTCATCAGCTCCTCCTTCATCTCCTCTGCTTCCATAATCAATCCACGGTAGCATAGACTCAAACAAGACAGCTAATGCATTTCGGTTTGCAACATCACGAGGAGCACGTGCACCACCAGGTGGGTTGCCAAATTGATCCCTGTTCTGCAGTTCTCTCATCCTCGGATCGACTAGAAAATTTTGCAGGTTCTCAGGTGGCATAGTTGGCACTAGATCAGAGAAATCTGATACCAACAAATGTGAGTACCTGGCAATCAAGAAAATTTTGTAGTTAAACTTCCTGCATGCACAATAATTAAACTACAGTACTAGCAAAATGGGTGCTGCAATTGTACATTTTGTTCTTTTTTGGCAAGTATACAATTGTATCTCCAATATATTACATCCTGATTAATACTAAACTTACAAGAATCCTTCCTAAGAATTATAATTTATCTAACTGAAGTAGTACACATGCTTTTTCCGAGACAAAAGATTGATGCTATGTTTTCCTTGACTTGAAATATTTGTAACATTTTTTACATTAAAAAAAAAATCAATTTTCTGATTTACTGTTTGGTCGAAATTTTAGAACTATTTGCCAAATCTTAAAAATGCATGATAATACATATAGAGAGAAAAACATTAGCACTTTATATCTTTGTACATGTAAGTTGCGATATTGATGTGTATACAAGTAAATATTTATGAAAATATATACGTGTGAATATATATGTATATGTTAAGTAATATATATTTAACTTATTGGAAAAACTCAAGTATATTAATTTATATGTATGCATAGAGGATCGTGTACATGTACTGTAAACATACATTTTTATATATATTTATAAACCTGCTATATAAAAACTATTTGGACACATGGATTCTAAAATTTTGTAGAACATTTTGGAAAATGATATGGAAAAAAAATCAGCGAGTCATTTTTGATTTTGCAAGTTACTTTCACTTGCTGCCAAAATTTTTGTAGAACATTTTATGTGTAACCAAACGCCTGAAAATGCTGATATATTTTTCAAGAAATGTTTTAGATCAAAACAAACAGAATGTCAAAGGAAATAACTGAATCTAAAAGAGAAAAAATAACACAGGATTCATTTGATAGACTACTCACTCATTTTTCTCAGATGAGAATGCTTCTTTTCTCACACAAGCCCAGTCCTTTGCATCACTTCTACTATGTTCCAGCGTCTCAATCACCAGTAGTGCAGAGTCCTTGAGCAATTTTTGCAGATCAGGGAGCCTCCATACAATGAAACTCCTCTCAACATATATATTATTCAGGTGATCCAAGGATGGGATTCCGGTTTGATCTGACCCAAAGAAGTTATGCTTGAGTATCTTTGTCCATATCTGATCCTTTAAAGGTACCTTTGCCACTAGTTTTTTTAAGATCGAGGGATGAAGCATCAAAGCCTGCTTCATGAGATCAGTTGAAGTAGCTTTCCTAGTATCCATTTGACTATCTTTTGAGAGCCCCTCCTGCTCAAGATAAAACCGGCAAACAGCAAGGGTGTATGAAAAATTTGGAAATAACCATAAGGAATTATCACTTCTATATTCTTCAGAGAACCGTTCTAGCCATGCGTACTCCTCTGCTCTCAAAGAGAAGTAGTCAATGCAGAAAATGGCACCCATCGGATCATCCGAATCCAACGAAAGCAATAGTTTGCAAATTTCAAGTGCAGATCGATGGCACCCACGCCTATCCATGTTTTTCATGTGAGTGAAAAGTGTAAGGAACAATGGCTTGTTATTGTCATGGCCATATTTCAACTGATAATTACCCTGCAAGGGACTGAACATTGGATGCCATGCACATTCCAAGGCATACAGACACTTTGCAATAAAATCTGCCGACATTTGATGCTCACCCGAGAATTTAAAATACTCTGCCATAGTAATGAGCGAATCTACATGATACGGATTGTAAACTAGAATACTTGCTATACCATTAAGATCATGTATTGCTTTGGCAGCTTCGAATGCTCTCTGAGCTTGGCTATAGGAAGATGAATGTATATATCTACATGATATTGAACAAAAACCAAAATAAGAGACATAATAAACAATAAAACCAAAAACTACTACATAGTGAAATTCTATTGTATGTAATGACGTTCACAAGTGACAACAACCTAACTTATATATTTTGCATATGAAGTGGGGGGAAAAAAGAAAGAAATAAAGAAAAGAAAATAAAAGAAAGATGAAGACGAAAGTTTGGGTTGTGAGTTCAACTCCTCGGAGATGGATATTGCACCCCAACTTTGTGCAGCTACCAAATAAATAGGTGACTATTCAATAATAATACACAATTGTGGTTGCTTATAAATGGGATATCTGGCAAAAGTTTTAAATATATATATATATATATATATGCATTTATATATGTATAAAGCCTTGCCACTTGACTATAGGTGAAGATAAAAAAAAATTCAGTCAACATGAATAGAAAAAGATAGGTCAGCATATAAAAATAAATAAATAATTAAATAGATAAGTAAAAGCAAAAGGGATATGTGAACTACCACCAAAGCCTTGGCTTGAGTGGTATGTCCTCAACCTCGAGGGTTCAAGCCCTAGTGGGAGCATGTGTGTCTGACTATACTCATCTATCAAAAAACTGAAAAAAAAGATACAATTGAACTGTAAGCTGCAGATTTAGGCATAACTTCAATATTTTATTTTGATGGAATGATATTGAGGCTTTCCTTGGAAAGCAATTTCGTTGATGGAAGTTTTCTTTAGATCTATTACATGATCCTGAGTGATCGAGGGATGGAGGCATCTTAGGCTTTCCTCAAAAAGCAATTTAGCTCAATAAAGTACACCCTTGAAGGTGGGTCCCATTGTGTGCCAAGCAGTGAGAGATGCTACCTTATAGTTCGAGAAGAGGAAGCCTTTCATTTTTTAGTGGTGGAACGTGTATGAGAGAACAAGGAGAACATTGATCATCTTCTCTTTAACTGTGACTTTGCTAGGGATGTTTGATGGTTGCCTCTTATTCTTTTTGTTCGGGATGCTGGATCATGCCAGGTTTGGTGGACAGCCTTTTCCGACGGGGGCCTAACACCGCATGTTAGGCAGAAGGTTAGGATATTTTAGGCTAGGACTTAGTTCCTGTATGTCTCATGTGCAGCATAGCAAGTGAGAAAAATAGAAGATCCTTTGAAAAAGAAGTGTACTCCACCCCAAGAGTGCTAATTTTCTTATTGTGGTCTCAACTTCTTTGGCTCAATGAAGTGATGAAAATATCCATGGACGCTTTTCTTGATATTTTGGCAGAGACATATTTATCTATTTGACTCGCTTCTGTATACTCTCATAATAATAATATATTGGCAGGTTCAGCAAATTCATTGGAGTTCCATATGAGAGGTGAGGATGAAGCAAATGTTATTCGGGAGATAGTTATAGCAAATGTTATTCATTGCTCACCGTATACATCATTTGTACATGAAATGCACTCCCTTGACTTCTTTAGCCAATAACTTTTAATTATCAGAAAAATTATAGTGAGCAGAAAAACATAAATAGAAACGTTTTACTTATTAACTTGAGAGAAACTTAGTGAAGTTGAATATTAACAGCTGCAATAAATAAATACATATATATGATACAATCTCAACAATGTCTAATGGATTAAGAATAAAAATCACCTGAAATAGTTGTATCCATCTCTGGTTTCCAAAAGTTCCATGGACAAAGAACCATCCCAACGAGGCCAATGGTCTGACGGAGAGACAAGAATAGTCTTCCTATGGTTGTGGACTCCTCGTCTACCCCCACGTGATTGTCTAGAGCTGCCTGTTTGCTGATTTTTTTCAAATAAATTCACTACCTTAGAACCAAATATTCTTTTTAGCTCATTTTCTGCACTTAGAAATTTGGGATCCACTTGTAAAATGGATGGGATGCATTGTTTAACCAGACTGTCACCAACTTTAACATTTCCTTGTTTAGCTTTTAAAGGACCAAGCTGAGGACCAGCAGACTGAGCTTCAAAAGATAAAGCTTCTAACATCACATCCAAGGGTTTTTCAACATCTTCTACATTTGATAAGGGATCCTCCTTTCTTTTTTTCTTTTTCTTTTTTTTTGCCTTGTTATTAGATGATGGAACTGTGTTGACAGTAGCTTTCACCACAGAGGGTTCTTTATCATCAATGTTTCTTACTGAGGATTCATCAGCAATTTCTGACTCAAACACCTGCAGCTGAAACTGATAATTAGGTAGCGAAATCAAATAAAGTGCATATGCAATATGATTGCACTTGCTGCTACTGCCAATAACGTGTTCAGGGGATAAATAAAATAAAACCTGATATTGTGTTTCATAAAACCAAAATTTCAATGGATGACAATCAAAGATGAGTAAGAAGCATTGATTACCATCATTTGGAAAAAAGAAAAGAAAAGAAAAGAAAAACTCATATTAATTATTTATTATTGCAGGTGTACCTAGTATAATTGCTTATCATGTTTTTGAACAGTCTTGCAATATGCATTATAAGCTACCAATGACAATTGCACCCTCTAATCTTCAAGATGTTCACAGCTGAGCTAATCTATGGGCAGAATCTATAGAGGACTTGGCTTAACCAAAAGCACAAGAAAAGAATATAATATTAAAATGGGTATTTACATGGATTTTACAATTATGATTTACTTCCAGAGTGGTTGAACTAAGAGAGTCCAGAACATATGAAACACAAAGACCAAGGAAAAGTTTCATGCAATTCCTCAGTTTTCATCATCATCGTTTGTTCTTAGTAAGGAGATAATAACCTGGTGCAGCCGCAAAGCTCAAGTTGACAAGTGATGATGCAGATTTGAGTCTCATAGTAGTAACTTTGTTCACAAATTTTTCTAGGTTAAATTCTTTTGCTTTAGGAGTTCTCATTTCATTAAAAATGTGAGTACGCCAAGCAAGAGGAAAGTAATAGTCTAGTTTTGCCCAGATTAACTCGTTGCAACGAAGTTGGACTACTTCACAAACTAAGAAGGATATAAATAAGCTAAAGAAAAAAGTGACGATAAAAACTTAACACCACCAACTAAATCTTATTTTAAGCTTTAGAAGAAACTTTAAACGTTTGCCTTAGCTATTGATGAAAGACCAAAGGGAATCACCATCCCATATTAATGTTTAAAATAAATTGTATAAACCATAATGAGTATTATAACTTTTACTTTAGATTATTTTACCATGAAAAATGTTGGACTTCAAATTTTGCCTTAGGAGGAAATTCTTTGCTATTTTGTACTTGTAGGTAAGATAACAGTTTTTTGGTTATTTGAAAATAGGGGTAAAATAATCAATTTTACCTAGTTTAGTTTTGTTCCTTGTGGGACTATATGTGTAAAATAATTCCAAACTTGTTTGAAAATTTAAATGTATGGATGAAATAATCCATAAAACAGGGTTAATTGATATGGGCAAAATAAGCATGTTAGTGGTCCACAAAATTTGCCAGTTGCCCACCACTCTATGTGTGGTTGGGCCTGGCTGGCCCAAGTTTTTATTTATTTATCAGGTAGGTACTCACACACACTTTTGCCTAGGCCGGGGCTCGAGCCCCTCCCCTCTTCATTGAGGGTGGAGAGGTTATACCATTGGGCTAGAGGCCCTTTGGTGGCCCAAGTTATGGTTACTTGTTTGACGTGTCTGTAAATTGCTTGGATAATAAAGAATAAGATAAGGTAATTAAATCCTGATTAAGTGAGGATATTAGTGGAATGTATAGAATTTTATTTCAAGAAGAACAGTAACTATACCCTAATTGAAGTCGGAACTAAAGATTTAAAATTACTAAACTGTAAGCTTGAAGTTTTAGTTTGAAAAGAAACATGAGGGGAAATTTAAGTTTTATTTTATGCCTAAATCACATGTTATATGTCACCGTCTATTAAAATGTTGTAGGTTGATTTGATCATGAACTTATATGCTAGCATGCACTACTTGTGTATAAATCTTATCATGGGATATATTTGCATTTGATTAAGTTAGCATCAAAGATGATATCCTTGCAGGTTATGTCTTCATATCTCTGTATGATCTTGTGAGAATAAGTTATTAAATGCCATTGTATATGAAATATTGTACTGATTGGAGATCGCTTCGATCAAATTTGACAATTTTATCCTTTGGGCATGAAAGGACTGTTGGTTGAAGCAAGAAGGGACAAATGTGACAAGCAAGAAGGGACTACAATGAGCTTTTGGGTGAGGAGCTCTAGTCACTGTATGGGGAAACAAGCGAGAGAGTTGTCTGACTATAGTTAGAACGCCTGTTGGAGAAACAAGTGAATTCTCAATTATTGTAGGCTTACATCAAGGATCAACATTAAGCCCATATCTTTTTGCCTTGGTTATGTATGAGCTGACAAGACACATCCAAGACGAAATTCCATGGTGTATGTTATTTGTCGATAATATTGTTTCAGTCAATGAGACTTGAGAAGGAGTTAATGCCAAATTGGAGGTTTGGAGAGAAGCTTTAGAAATTAAAAGGGTTTAAGATAAATAGAAATAAAACTAAATACATGGACTTTAGTAAATTTAGAAATACAAGTGATAATTTAGTGAGGATCAAGAATCAAGAGTCACAAAAAAAGTGAACATTTTCGTTATTCAGGTTCAATTATTCATAATGAAGGAGAAATTTGAGATGACGTTAATCATAGAATTAAGGAAGGATGAGTTAAATGGAGGAGTGCAACTAATATATTATGTGATAGGTGTATTCTCTTAAGATTGAAAGGGAAGTTCTATCGAATAGTTATTGGACCAGCCTAAGAAGCACGGAAACGGATACGAAACATGGATACGACACGACACGACACGGACACGGCGACACGGCAAATCCTAAAAAATTAGGACACGGACACGATGGGGACACGACAAATAATAAATATTTATTTTTATATAATATTTGATGTCGCACTTTAAATAATTAAGAGTAATATTATTTTTCAATTTTCATCAACCTAACAAAGAAAAAATTCACAAATCATAAATTACAAGTACACAATTGAATCTACTCCACAACAACAATAATTATAAGAGAACGATGTCACAAAGTCATAAAACCAAATCAAAACGAGACATTAGAATAAAAATTAGTCTTATCATTTAAACATCATCATTCTAGCTTACTCCAAATACAAATGCATCATGAGAAAGTTACATGTGAAAGATAGGAGTTGTACAGTAAGAGAAAGAAGAATAAAAAAGAACAAAGATGAAGAGATGAGATGGGCTATAGTTGAATTGTTAAAACAACATTTCTAGACTTGTGTTTTGCTAGGAAAAAGAAAGAAAGAGGCTAAAAAAGGAGAAAAAAGCAAAAACAATTAGGGAAAGTTAGAAAAATAATTAGGGATTCGTGAAAAATAAAGTAAAAATCCATGGAAGAGAGAAGATTCATGAAAATAAGAGGAAAAAGAGAAAAAAAAAAAAATTGGCATGTCCAACATGTGTCAGCGCCGTGTCTGTGTTTAAAAATTCAAGCCGTGTCGGACGCGTGTCAGCGCCATGTCCATGTCGTGTCCAAGCCGTGTCCGCGCCGTGTCCGAAAATTCAAAAAAATAAAAAAAAATCAGACACGTTTTTTGGCGTGTCCGACACGTGTCGGGGCGTGTCCGACGCGTATCCGTGTCCGACACGTGTCCGACACGGATTCTTTGCCTTCTTAGGCGTGTCCGTGCTTCCTAGAGACCGGCCATACTTTTTGGCACAAGATGTTGAATTGCTAGGAAACAACATATGCATAAAGTGAGTGTAGCGGAAACGCGAATGTCGAGATAGATGTGCGGTAAGACTAGAAAGGATAGAGTTAGAAATGATCACATTTGGGAGATGGGCGGAGTAGCACAAATTGGAGATAAAATTATAAAAAATTAGTTAAGATGGTTTGGACATGTGCAAAGAAGACCTTTAAATGCACCAGCTAGAAAGAGTGACATAGTTCACATTGAAGATAATACTAGGGGAAGAAAAAGACCAACGTTAACGTGCATAGAGTTAGTAAGGACATATATGATAGCATGTGATTTGACTGAGGCTATGAACTTAATTTCATGTAGCCGACTCCAAGTAGTTGGAAAAAAGGTTTGGTGGTGGTTGTTGTAGATTATTAGTAGTATTTATTTTGGTTTGAAATATTTGATGTAATAACATTTTAGTGGTTTGTAGCAGTTTATGATATTAAGGATTTAAATTTTATTATCTGACGTCCCACATCTCCTAAAAGAAAGGTTGTTGGCACTTATATGTGTAGATACCAACCCTGAGCACGGAGTCTGTGTAAAGCAAATTAGATTATTGATTGTTTCTTTCAGTAAAAAAAGTTAGATTACTGCTAGTTGTTAGAAATACTGTAGTTGTTTTTATTTCCTATTTCAGAGTTAATTATGGTTTCTGAACTATTGTATGTACTTTGATGATTGTTTTAATGATATTCCAACAAAGACATTCAGAAACTTGTAGATTTTTTTTTGATGAATAAGAAACTTGTAGATTTAATTAAACAATTATGTTAATTTCTGAAAGTTTTGCCTAAACAAGTAGGTTATGAACTACGGAATGGGTTTTTATTTTTCTGGTTAAAATATAAATATCATAATGAAACAATTCAATTGATTTTTTTGGGGTCAAATTCAGAAGTAATAACAGATAAAAGGCAAAACTCGCATACATACATCAATTTTATAAATACAGAAGAGGTAAGTTAGGTAACGCTGATATCAGAACAGGAGAGGAACCAAACCTGATCATCGTCGTCGTTGAGAAGATCAAAGGGATTTCTGGAGGAGCGAGCGGTCGATTCAGGAGACTCTTCAGAGTCATCACCGTCCAATTTCTTCTGAATTAATTCATCTTCTTCTTGTTCTTTGAGGACTTTCTTCAGCAATCGAGCCGACATTGCTGAACCTTAGAGGTCGATTTCAATAGGTTGTGATTGCATTCGAATCAGCTTCTTCAGCTGATATATTGAAAGGATTGATATTACCGGCCCTCTTCTGTCCTCTTTGGCTTAGGAGTTGAATTGTCAATCCTTCGAGGATTGGTAGAAGAAGAAGATGAGAAAGGATTGATATGAAATACGGAGTAGTGTATATATGATAAAATGGTTACAAGGCAAAATGATATTTGGGCTGAGAAAATTCAGAATTATGACTAGAAAGTAGTTCTGCTTCGTAATCGTGCCCTATGTCAACTTCTTGTGGTTGGGCTCAGTTGGCTGAGTTTCGATACACTTCTTAGACCTAGTCCAATTTGGGCTGAGCCCAAGTTTGAAAATGGATCCAAAAAAGGACAAGCAAAATAGACCAACTTCTTACTTCATAAGCGTTATTGATGCATCACATTAGCTCATTAAGGACAGTAGGCGAGGTGGCAAACTGTTAGACGGTCTTCTTTGTTCCACGTTAGAACGAAATGAAAAAAGGAACATGTATAAACTAGAAAGTATGGACATACACACGGTATGATATGACACAAATATGACGATACCAAAAATTTTAAAAAATAAGACACTGACACTACATAAAATTTAAACAAATAAAACACAGACACTACGTAAACACTTAGGATATGTTTGGTAAAATGGAAAAGAAAAAAAAAGATAACATTATTAATGAGAGAAAAAAAGAAATGAAATGAAAGGATAGTGTTAAACTTTTATCGTGTTTGGTTGATTAGTAAAGGAAAAGAAAAGAAATGATAGTTAATATATTTGGGGAAAGAAAGGAAATGAAACAATTTAAAAAATTTACCATTATACCCTTTTATATTTAAAAGAACAAATTTTAACTTTTATCAAAATAAGGGCAAAGTTGGTATTAACAAAGTTTCATTAAAAAATGTAGTATTTCCTTTCCTTTCTTTCCATTTCTTCACATTTTTGAAAGGATAACAAAAGCTACTATTCACCCTTAATTTATCTCTCAAAATCCTTCCATTTTCTTTAAAAATTTCATACCAAACACACAAAACCATAATCCTCCAAATCATTTCTTTTCTTTTCCTTCTATTTCTTTTAAATTCTTTTCCTACCAAACTGAGCCTTAGTCATCTACATAGAGCATTCTGGGTTAAGTATTAGTGCTTTCTAAGATATAAATGAACATGTGTTTTTTTGAGCCATTAGCAAATTAGCAAGTGGCTGACTGATTACAGAAACTCATTTCGAGATAAAAAAAAAACAAATCTGAATGTGCAAAAGACAAACCCAAAATGATTTAAAAATATATATATTTTTAGATAATGATTTTTCTTCCTAATATTTTAAAACTGCCTGTTCCACGTGTGCATGATACTCATGATCGAGCTTCACTCATTGAGCTGGATATGTACATCCTGTAATCAAGCACAATGAGCTATAAATTTAATTTTTTTTATTTATTATACTTCCCTTATTTTCCAAGGTGGATATGGATAAGCTGGTATATGACTTTCTTTAAGGAAATTTAATCAAAATAATATTCACCTAAAGAAAACTTATTTCCATTCTGTTTATAATTACTTAAAACTCAAATAGAATTAAAATACGAGTCCCTTGGATACCTTGACTCTCTATAAATTAAGAGGAAAACTGTAAAGTTACCAAAATTAAAGAAACTTGACATGTTTCTGTTCCTTTATTTTATCATATTATCAGTGTGTTGGCGTTTTGGTGCTGCTTCAATCCCTGTGTTGTAGTGCATAAATATATAGCAATATTGTTATCCTTCATCCAAATGGCATGGTACTATGGTTCTGCTTAAATGGGATGCTAATTGCTAAGAAATGAAGATTATACAGACTCAAGACTTTGATTAATATATTTTACACAATTATTTCTCAGAAATATTGCTATTTAAACCTATTTCTCAAGTCGAGGTATGCAGCGAAATAGAATTTTACCCCTTTAAGTAGTAGATCATGTGTGAATCTCATCCACCGCATCAAAGAATAAAAAGTTCATGAGCTAAACACATTGGTTTGAAAAATCGGTTAGAATATAATTATTCTTCTCTTATATGCGAACGAGACTAATTTCTATGCAATTGATGGTATGTCATGCAATTTTTTGGTCTTCCTTTTCAAGGCTAGCTGCATGTAGTTTTTGTATTCATCTCTCGGATATCAGCTTCTGCTAGTTGATATCATTATTTAGAGTCCATTGCAGTTTTAATTCATGTTTATATCATTATTCAGAATGTTGTTGTAAAAATTAATGAAAAGAAGATCAATCGCACAAATAAATACACGAATTTACAAGATTCATCCAAAATCTAAAATTACGTCTTTGTGTTACAGGATTTTTACTAAAATAAGAAAAATTATATACAATTACTTAAATTGCATAGAGTTCATACGGTGATATATATACACCTCCTAAAACTATATAATAAGTGCGAAATTAACAAAAATCTCCTAAAAATTCGTCCAACAGGCTTCACACTTCCCGTCAAATGCAAGTATGGGCAATCAATTAAGATGAAATATTCCATGAATCGTGGTGATAACCCAATTGACACAAAAATTTGATAAAACTGGATGTCTAGACTTCCATGATACACAAAAACTGGGATATATATATATATATATATATATATATGTGTGTGTGTGTGTCACTGTTGTGCGTCCATGAAAACTAGTTTCCTCGCCGAAAGAACACAAAGTCGAGCACGAGAGTGCATCATAGTAGACCACCATGTATGTTCCTGAATACGGAGTAATGATATCTTCTTGCATGCTAAAGTGAAAGAAGGTACCAGTACAAAAGAGAAAATAACTTCATACCATCGGTACCTGAAGTACAGTGACAAGTGACATATATGCATGGATCGATGGCCACACGTATTGGTCCCCCATCCCAAGCTTGGCGCCGCACAATGCAATGCGCAGATTGCGGAATGGTTCGTTCATGAGAGAGAAAGAGCAAGAGAATACTGAGAGAGAGGTGGGGGACCGGGGTTATATATATATGTTCGTGTGTGTGTGTGTGTGTGTGTGTGTGTATATATATATATATACACTATGGAAGCCATGTGAGTGGGATTCGGGCAAATGATTAGGCACACCACTGAAGGATGCAAACATCATTACAGGCACCATTAGCATGGTATGGATCAATAATTTGCATGCATACAGCATAGTTTATTTACATGGCATGGATTGATTTGGATTTTGTGCCACGCCAAATGATCATTGCTAATTGTTAATCATTACCTTGACTTTATCTTTCAACTTAAGTAAATTAAGTACCCTATATTGTAAAAAATGTTATAGCTGCCTTGTACCTTGTGAGCTTGTACGTGCTTAGATAGATACTTAAAGATCCTTAATATAATTTCCAAAAGAGACAATAATAGTGCAACAAAGGACTTGCAAATCGAGAGAATTGCAATATCATAAAGAAAAAAAATATGATATTATACTAGTAATTTGATGGCATATATATATATATATAACCTTGACAGTTTCTTATAAATTTCACCAGCCCCACTAACTTTAAGAAAGGGCAAATCAAAGATGAAAAACATCAAAATGTTAATTACAGAAATAAAATACTTTTCCAACACAAAAATAGGTTACGATGAAAGTCCAATTAGCTTGTGAAACTTTTTAGGAGATTAGGTGCGATTATCATTGCCCATGACCCTAAAGGATAGGGTTTTCTATTCTTGAACTGAAAATCTTCCTACTTGGTAAACACATTGGTGACTTTGTATTATGCATCCGCGATGATCCATGGTGTTTGAGATGTAATGACTCACGAAAAGCCTTAATCATAGATAAAAATGAAATGATCAGTAAAGTGAAAGTAATTTTTAATAAGTGAGTGAATTTTTCTTTATCCGTTAAACGGTGAAAGTAAAATAAATATTTGTATTTTATATAATCTCACGAAAAATAATTTAACTTTTTATTTAGTTATAACTTTTATTTTACTTATCATTATTTTAGATAAAAACATTTATAATAATAAATAACCTTATTAATGATTTTGCTTATAAGTTATAAGTTAGCTTGATATATTGAAATAACTCTCAGTTAAAAAATTATACAGTACACACTCAGATGTACTTGTCATGTACCCTATGTCAATGTAAGTTCTCTCTCTTCGTAGGTGGAGAATATTGTATATTTTCTCCTTGTCCTCAGAAGGATGGAGCATTAATTAAGACGGTGGAGTAAACTCTTTTTTTCCAATTTTTTTTTTTTGTCTGCTACAGTACTTATTTATTTTTTAATTATAAAAAAAACAAAAACTTGGGTTACGAGTAATGGAGTTGAGAATTTAAAAGTAAAGTTAACCTCGTATTCCTTATGATGATAATGAGCCTACCCATAACAAATAGCTATAAAACAGCTTGATAGGGTGCGTGTCACTGGTGCAGACCAAGATGAGCTGTAACGGTGGTGTTTCTAACTTGAAGAACGCTCTCATAGCGTTGCTGGCACCACTTCCCTCCTTACTCTTCTATCTCTCCTTCCTTCACCATTACCATCACCATGGTCTTGCTGATGGCGACTCTCTCTCTCCTCTGTGGATGTGGTGCTATAACCACCCTCTCCTATTGGCCAATGTCTTCTTCTTCACCAATATTAACCTCCTCTTCTGGGTCATTGGTCTCATCCAGTCAAGCCATTGGGTGGGTCATTTCCTACTTTTCTTAATTTTAATGCATTTTTTTTTTCTCATTTAGATTCTCATATCATATATGCACGTACTTTTTTTTGGGTCTCCTTTTAATTTTTTGGATGGTGAGTGCAGATGATAGATCCATATTGGACTGTCATACCAGTCTTGCTTGTTCATTACTATGCAACTCACCCTCTGGCTCAATACAACGTTTTGAGGTCGAGGGTTGTGATTTTGTTGACTTGGGTGTGGAGTACCAGGCTCAGTCATAACTACTTCCGCCGAGAAAAGTGGCAGTGGGGTGCAAGGGAAGACTGGAGATTCACCGATATGCGCCATCAATACGGCAAAAACTGGTGGTGGGTTTCCTTCTTTTCTGTCTATCTCTCTCAGCAGGTAAACTTTTTTGTCCCTATCCAACACTTCTTATCTTACAACGCTTGAAGAGGGTCGAAGTAGGCAAATTATGTGATGAAGGATATCTGCTCGATGAATTGCCTGAAAGACATTTTCTGGGCAGTTAATTGGATGCTTTGTTGTTTTTGTTTGTTAACCGACATCCACTCTAAAGCTTCTAAGGCTTGTTTGGATAGACAATGAGAAAAAAAATGAGAATATAACATTAGTTATGAGAGGAAAGAAAGGAGAGGAGAGGAGAGGAGAGGATAGTAACGAACTTTATTTATGTTTAGATAAATAAAAGAGAACATAAAGGAGAGGATAACATTCTTGTTTGGATAAGATAAGGGAGAGAAAGCATAACGACTAAATTACTATTATATCCTTTTATATTTATGGGAAATGAGTGGAATAACAATTTTTTCTTTTTAATTGTTGAGGGCAGTTTCAAAATTGTGAAAGTACTATTTAAACACTATCCTTTCCCTCCTAATCTTCTCATTTTTGGGAGGATAGGATATGAGGGATAAGAAGGGATAACTATCTATTCTTATCCCTCTTTATCCTTTCTTTTCTTTTAATGATATCTATCCAAACATAGCATGACCTATTCTCTCATTTCTTTTCTCTCCTTATCGTTCCAAATCCCTCAATCCAAACGGAGCCTAAATTCCATACTCCCTCGTGTGTGAAAAATGAATTGGTATGTCAAGTGATATCACCCATTAATTATATTTGTCATATAAGTAAAAATACATCTATTTAACCACCGGACTAAACGGATGGTACAATCCTTCCTCTTATTTGAGAGTTTGAGCTCTATTAGAGGCATGTTATGAGTGATGGGTGCGTGTTTGCTTTAGCTTCCGGAAAAAAAATTGCATCTATTGAGTGTGTCCACCACTACATATCAGCTTTTTACCACAAGACCTTTTGACTCTGATTCTACGTTATCCATCACTTGCTCCAAAAGTTTAAGCCAACAGAGAGTGCAAGATTGATATTTTAATATTGTAAAACTCAAAACTTTGCAGGTGTTTCTGATTGGAGTATGCTTTCCATTCTATGTTGTCCACTCCATCAATGAACCATGGAATCTTTGGGATGCTGTAGCAACAGTGATCTGTGTGTCTGGTATTGTTATTGCTTATTATGCCGACACGCAACTTTTCAATTTTGTGAGCAAAAATGACAAACTAAAAGAACTTGGCAAGCCAGTGGTTGTCAATCTTGACAAGGGCCTATGGAGGTTCTCTCGGCATCCAAACTACTTTGGAGAGCAGTTATGGTGGTGGGGACTGGTCATCTTCGGATGGAATTTGGGTTGTGGTTGGACCTTTGTTGGGTCACTCATAAACAGCATGTGTTTGGCATATGTCACAGTGCTTGTGGAGAAGCGAATGCTGAACCAAGATTACAGAGCTGAAGCATACAGGCAG
Organism: Cornus controversa; assembly: GCA_026545225.1. NCBI lineage: Eukaryota > Viridiplantae > Streptophyta > Magnoliopsida > Cornales > Cornaceae > Cornus > Cornus controversa. Next base: position 56,693,657 of record CM048851.1, on the reverse strand, counting down.
TATCAGAAAACCACATCAGTATGGATTCCTTGGTTCAAGTCATCTCCAAAGGGAGGAAAGGATAAAACCAGTTGATTCATTGTTTCTTGTGGTGTGCGTTCCTTTATTACATGTACCTCTATTATGCATTTACTTGTGTTCCTATCTTGATAATTTCAGCATTTGTTTATGTACTCTGGTGTTAGTTTGGAAGAAGGGTGTATGTTATTTGAGTTTAGTCACATGGTTCGTCATATGAAAGTGTATAAAACCTTTTTGCATTTACTAAGCAGCACCCTCTTTTCAGTTGCCAAATGTTTCAAGGCTCTAGCTTCATTACCTGTTCAAGATTGTTATACGTGGGCAAGAGATATAAAGTTTGTCATATCGTGACATGAATTGAACTAAACAAAAGCTTTAGCTGCCCAGAAGCTGTAGCTTGTTAAATAAACACTTTTGGTGTCATACAAATATACCATGCACAATAATTTCTAAATATGTCTATTGTGGATCTGCATTCCGAATGACAAACCATTTTAGACCTGGGATGAGTAACTATTTCATGTCGGATGGTTTAGTCTTAGTGTTCATCTTTCTCCTTGAATCCAAAAGAAATATTATGAAGAAGTGATAATCATCTTTATTATAAATGTTGCTTACGCGGGACAGAATTTTGGGTATTAAAAAAGAAACAAGAACAACATAAAAATGAGGATAATAGGAGTAAAATGATAGGTGTAGTTTGCGGGTGATTACACATACTTAAGATTTATCTCAAGTCTATGGGATTGGGAGTGAATGATAGGAGTAACTAGATAAATTTACTAATCAAAGTTTGGGAGAGAGGATGAGTAGTTCTACTATATCTCAGAGATTATTTAAATGTAGGAATCCTACCACTTACAAAACACTATTTTTTAATATTATAGAAAATCATAACAAATAAAGTCTTACTAGGGGTAGGATTCCCCGAATCCATGTGGTAATTAATAATTTCTCGAGATTAAGAATAACGTTTATTAGTGACAAAATAAGATAAAATAGATTTAGGTGGTATAGACATATAGGGTGTAGACTTGTTGATGCGTATGAGAGGAACGAAAGTAATTAAAAACAACTTAAAAAAATTAAATATAAGAAGTGGCATAGCGTATGATATGATAAAGTGAAAAAAAAAAAATTCATGTGGCGGACATGCGTGAAAAAAAAAGGAAAAACAAAGATGACGATAACGATGAAGTTAGTGAAAATAAATAAAGTTTCATTTCTTTCCCCTTGTTTTACTTGCAATGCTATAGAGTAACTATAATTGATTCATTTTAGTTAAAATTGTCCATTTTTTATTTAATATATTTTTGGTGTTGCGGTTAAAAATTACTTTTATGTGAAAATTCATTTTTAGTTGCATTTGGTGGTATTTGAAAAGGCTTTGTAAGACTTATAACTTCAAACAAAGTGAGTTTGTGATTTATATTTTTTTTCAAAAAACTCATTAGAAGACTTTTATTTTTTATTTTTGAAACATATAATTTAGATGATACTATCCTCACACTTGTAAGTTCGAGACTCTTTTAATTCGGGTCTAATAGGCATGACTTGTGATTGAGTAAATAAGAGCTTGCTACGTTCGATTTGAGAAAGTATATAATATCCAGAAAATAGTGCTGGTGTGGTATCTTTGGAAAGTAAAAAGTGTAAGTCTTTTATTTCTTTTTGATTATAGTAAAATTGATAATTTTTAAAAGAAATAAAAAATTTACATCTATCAGATATGCCACATCATGAATATATGAGGTATTTCAGCCAACAAACCATTGTCAGCCCAAACAAAAAAGAAAGAAATCGAATCTGATGCGGGACAGAAGCCTCTTACATATATGTCCTTTACCAAACAACGCGTGGATTGGTAGGGTGAGTTTCTTCCCAAGAAAAATAATAATAATAAAAATTGGGGCAAAATATATAATTTCATAAAAATTGAGATTATTATGCAAATACTAATAGTTAAAAGAATAGGGTTTGGGAGTGGTTTGTCGCGGAGATAATCGCAGAGTGAAAGAGAAGATTGTAAAGACGAAGAGTGCAAACTACCTTTTAGCGCTTTTCCGGCCACCATTGTTGCTGTTTCTTTTTACAGCATCCATAGCTTCTTCTCCTTCTCCTTCTCCTTCTTCTTCCAGTTTTCGAGACCTTGTTTTGTTACACCTACGTACACACACATATATATCATACCAGTAAGTAGTGCTTTCGTCGGAGCGAGAACAGTAGTAATGGGAGGAAAGAGAAAGAAGAGTGATAGCGAGGGTTTTATCGGAAGTGGAGAAGAAGAAGATGCACATAGGGAAAGAAAGGAGGATGAGAAGAAGACGATGAAGGGGCAACAGTTGCTTCCATCGATGATTAAGAACAAGGAGAAGAGATCTGAGGTCCACGCGAAGCTCAAGCACCAGAAGAAGCTCGAGAAGCGCAAGAAGGTTAAAGCTCGTGACGCTGCTGAGAAGAGAGCCCTTGAGCTCGGTGAGGAGGTCAGTTCCCCCTTCTCTACCCATCTCTCTCTATCTCTCTCTATATATACCCTCTTATGTTCAGGACCCAATTGAGATATTCAAAGAACTTTGAATTTATTTGATTGTATGATGATTATAGCCTTAAATTGACTTGCTCTGATTTTTTTGTTGTGTAATTTTCTTTTTGTATTTCATGGCTACAGCTTCCGCCAAAAAAGATACCTCGCACAATCGAGAATACCAGAGAATTAGATGAGACTGTTTGCAAGCCGGACGATGAAGAGGTTTTTTGCCCTTCCAATTTCCTCTCTTATTGCAATGAATTTCTTTGGCCATTGATAGTGTATGAGAAAAATGCAGCAACATTTTAATAATTGAAGTAACTTTGGATTGAATAACTCTTATATTACAATTTGATATCTTGTTTAGTGTTTATAATGGTACACTATCTCTCATTCGTTATCATAAAATCTGTGTCTTTCAATGTTTAGCAACAGGAAGAAAATATGAGCCTATACTTGTAGTTGGCGGCCCATTAATTGTGTGTTGATTTGCAGCTATTTGCTGGTAATGATGCGGATGAATTTAGTTCTATTTTGAAGCAAGATGTCACTCCGAAGATATTGATCACCACTTCCCGTTTCAATTCTACTGTATGTATTCCTTTCATAATCACCACTATCACCACTTGTCATTGTCAAAAAAACCATTCAATTTAACTTAGAAAATATGTTGCTTCTGTTATATCTTTGCATATTTAAGGGTATTCATGTTTTTTTTAATTGCTTTGTTTGCAGAGAGGACCTGCTTTTATATCAGAGCTTCTGTCTGTGATCCCAAATGCTCATTACTACAAGAGAGGAACCTATGACTTGAAAAAGGTGCTGCATGTACTTCTTTTTTATCATCTATTCCTTTCCTTTTCTCCCCCTTCTTTCTTGTACTACATTCTTGCTTAATACGATATCTTAATATTTATGCAGATTGTAGAATATGCAAGGAACAAGGACTTCACTTCCATTATAGTTGTCCATACTAATCGCAGAGAACCAGGTTAGTGCTTTTAGGCTTTACATTACATTTCTCTAAACTATAAACGTGTATTTATTGAATAGAAATGCAGCAAATTCCTTTCCGTTTCTTCACTGTATTGTCATTGTAAGGTTCAATGCTGGTGGTTGTTCTGTAGATGCTCTCCTTATCATGGGCTTACCTGATGGACCTACTGCCCACTTCAAGCTCTCAAAACTTGTTTTGCGCAAGGATATTAAGGTCTTGTGGCTGCTTTTTTTATTTTTCTTTTCAATATTGCAAACTTCTTCCATTCTAACTTCTAAGCAAGCTACTCTGCATCCAAAATTTTCGCTAGTCAAGATAGATTTTTATTCTCTTCAAATATAGAATGACAGAAAAATTCAAGTAAAAGAGGGCACAGATTTGTGCATCATCAAGCTATTGCAAATGCTAGTCTTAGTTGTTCCTTCTTTTTATAATAATAATATATATTTGTAATAGCAATTATACCATACCAACACTCTCTTTCATAGAACAAGCAATTGTTTCAGTTAAATACAAGCAAATACAACTATCTTTTGTGGGGCATATTTACATTTGTATTCTATTAAATAATAACTTATAATTTCAAAAGTTCTCCAAGGCACTTACTTGACTATTTTATACTTGATTTCACAAACTAATTACTTTTAAATATTTTGGGTTATGTGGTATAAGAAAATGGAAAAACAAAAATGTAACAAATGCAATAATTATAAAAAAACAAACGTAACAACATTTTCTGAGGTTTGAACATTATAAATTATCAACGTGCTGAGATTAAGCATGTGATTTTTGTCTTTCTAATGTCGTGTTTCATATGAAGGGAATTGGTATCATTTGTATATTTATTAATTGTCATTATGTATATTGCTTGCAGAATCATGGAAATCCAACTGGTCACAAGCCTGAGTTAGTGTTAACTAACTTCACGACGCGACTGGGTCATCGTGTTGGGAGGTTGCATTCTTTTTCTTCCTTGATTTTCACTACATGTAAATATTGTTTATATGTTTAATCACAATTATCTGTAATGTAACCACTATAATCATGCTTCATCATATTTGGAGTCTCTTTAGATTTTTATGATCTCTCTCTACACACATACATACGTGTATATATATATCTATTCTGACAATTATGCGTTTCTTTGTTTCATCTAGGTTGATACAGTCACTTTTTCCACAAGATCCAAATTTTCGTGGTCGGCGAGTTGTAACCTTCCATAACCAACGTGATTTTGTATTCTTCCGCCATCATCGGTGTGTGTCCATTACAATTATGGATGTTCTATTTTAGCAATTTGTAATTGTCTACTGGATGAGGCTTTATGATAGTTATATTATGTTCTATTTTGTGTAGGTACATTTTTGAAAGCAAAGAAAGTAAACAGAGTTGCTCAGAAGGTAAAAAAGGCAAGAATGCTGAGGATGATAAGATCTCTCAGGAGAAAGTTATTGCCCGCCTTCAGGTTTGCCTTTCCCAGACCTTTTGCTCTCTATATAGAACATGGAATTTATGGATTTTAAAACAATATTTCCTGCTTCTAGAACCTTCAGCCTAGACCTCACCCTTGTCAGTTTGGCTGCTTGAAATGGCTCAAAAGTCATAAAATTTTGAAAACTATTTGGGTTTATTGCATAAATTTTTGGATTGGTTAGAATTAACTAGTCATTGTTGAAGAAATTAAGATGAAACTTGTATTCTTAATTATGCTAGACCCTTGTTCAAGGAATTATGATGAAACTTATATTCTAAGTTATGCATGATTCTAGTCAAGGGATGATTGGGACTCGGAGAATATATTGTGATTGGAAGGTTTTTAACTTTGGGTTTTAAACGGAGGAAAAAAAAAAAAGGTCGTACCCAGTGCACAAGGCTCCCGCTTAAGTGGGGTCTGGGAGAGGGGGATGTCGGCAAGCCTTACTCCCATTTTTTGGAGAGACCGCTCCCAAGTCTTGAACCCGCGACACTTGCCATCGCACCAAGGTTTGACCTCTGGTTTTAAACGAAGGACTGAAAAAATGATGCGGTTGGGTAAAACCTTGGCGATATAGAATAAGTTGGGACCTATGACCCAAATAATATTATAACACAGCCAAACCTACCTAAATATTGTGAGTACGAGACCAAAGGATCTTTGTTTGCTCCAGCAAAATTGATTGCTCTGGCATTTTAAGCTATTTGACTACTTATTTTGACTAGCAAGTGTTTGATGTTTTGGTCATTCCCTATGATATGGCCACTCGACATTTCTCTTTAATTCACTAAGTTTTGGTCATTCCTCATCTTATAGAATCTTATGATTTTTTCATCTGATCTAAAAGATCCCTGCCAACTCAATGCACGATCCCAATTTCAACAATGTTGTCATATCTATGTAGCTATATTTGGGTTTTTTTTAAATTATATTACCATTTGGTTTTCAATGTGCGCTCATTTGGAATGAAGTTATTTCATGAGAAAATATACATGGGGTGTAGATACGCATATATTGTGTTTTGATGTCTAATAATAATAGAACATGATACAGCATTACTTTGTGGGGATCATCTGTGTCATGAATATGTTTTTTTTCTCTTATGGCTATGCCTAGATTGGAGAAATGAGGATTGTGCTAACTGATAATTGGCTTCCAGCTAATGTAAAACACCATTTTGACCTAACCCAACCACTTCATTGTATTATTAGCTGGACCAGAGTTTGAACAATGATACTGAACTATAGATATCCTTTCCCCAGTTTCAATGGAGCCCCACTAGATTGAAGTCTGGATTATTGTTGTTAGCATCAGTTAAAGCAGCCTTATTTATTGATTGAAAAGCCTGTTTAGTGTATGAATGCATGTCTTGCAACAATTTCTCTATTCTGAACTTGTAGGAATGTGGTCCTCGATTTACACTGAAGTTGATCAGTCTGCAGCATGGAACATTTGATACAAAGGGTGGGGAATTTGAGTGGGTTCACAAGGTATTATATTAATTAGCCAAATTTGTTTATATATTATTTGTACACGTTTTCTTACTCATCTATTATTTGCTTTTGTTTCTTTTTCTTCCCCCCTTTGAATGTTAGCCGGAAATGGACACTAGCCGCAGGAGATTTTTCTTGTGAGGTGCTTTGGAATCTTGCTATTGAGTTTCTTGGTCCTGGGCTAGACGCCTTTTTAAGGTGAAGATAGAAAGTTGCCGCACTGTAACGAGGAGTAAGCTTAGGAATTTGTACCATCTGTCATTTTTGATGTGCTACACTATCCTAGCTTCTAAATTTTTTTTGTTACAAATTTTTATGACCTTTTGAGCAACTTCACATTGAATAGAAAAAACTGTAATTCATGCAAACATATATGCTCCTTCTCTTTATTATTTATTTCTTTCAAGTTTGTGATTTATTTTTCGGCCCTTGAATGCCATTGTGTAAGCTGAGTGCATGTTTTTTTTAGTACATGAAGGCAAATCAAGACTAGGGAAGCTGCAAATGCAACACCACGTGACATAGATCTTTCAGGAGGAGAATTTGCTATTAGATGCACCCAGTCCATAGTTATTAAGATCCAACCTAAATTTTCCAATACGGACTTGATTATTAGGGTTTTTCCTCTATTCTCAGAAGATAATCTGTATATAATCCTTAAACAAAGAGTACCCGCGACCAAAAGTGTTGCTAGTGACCACCCTCTGTAGGAAAACTTTCCTCCCACAACCAAGATTTCTTTCCGACATACGCAAGATATACACTCACCAGAGAAGGTTGATGATACTAGGGCATCAAAACCTGTATAGTAAGGCAATATAGTTGAATCCAGGTACAGGCTTGCATGAAAAATTCCAGAAATTGTTGATGCCTTGAAGAATGCGTACTTGACATCCCTGTCAGCTTCATTGTCGAATGCAAGAGCAGAGATTTGAATTAGTTGGAGGATAGCAGGACCGATGCATGAGAGGGGAAACACTGTGTTGATCCGGCGGCCCTTGGCAATGGCCAAGACGAATATTGGGAGGGAAACTGGACCAGATGGTAGCAAGTATCTTCTTAGCTGGCCAAGATGAGTTTGCCGGCTTCCACCATAGATCTCCATGATCATCAACAATAGGGTTGCCAGGTATGAAGCTGTGGTAAAGAAAACTAATAGAATGTCCACAGCAGGCGGATAATTCCCTGGGTAAGTGCTGTCACAGAAGTAATGATAAGGGCAGTTAATTGGATCCATGGTCTCTTCTATTTGCCATCTGGTACATTTGAAGAATGTTGTGCGGATTTCTTCCAGGACCCATTCGTGTTGAAATGTTGGATCTTCTGGGTGCAAAAGTTGCATATTCAATATGTTGGTTGGCTTACCAACTCTTCTGCAAGCCTCTCTTTTATAAATATGCAAGGAGGTCCTGCTTTTCTGTCCAATAATAAGGTAATGGCAGTTGGGGGGTTCTTTTAGATGTTGGTGAATTGATGAAGAAAAACTAACTAATTATGTTTTTGTTTGTTTAAGAGACAAATCTTTTCTGCAGAGTTGAGGATTGCTTATAAAATGGTCTTATTGTCATGTATCATAACTTTTTATACGAATGTCACCCGACTAGTATCTGACAGTGATTCATTGTCACCAGCGACGTTTTACCATGATAATCCTCAGTGCGGGAATTTAGTGGATAGCATCTATATATGTGGTTGAAAGTAGAAGATCAAGTTCACGTGGAATGAAGAGTAATGTGGTTTGATGTGGCAGCAGTCGGGGACCAGTGTTGTAGGTGAGTGGGTAACTTCAGTGAAGAGGCAGATTGACTTCCAAGCACTGCAGTTTGGTAAGTGATTGCAATTGGTTTGATGGTATTTGTTACGGATCCTATACGAATGTAATGGATCATTTACGTGATACACTCGCATGCGTGTGCAAGGGTGACCATTCACCAACACGAAACTCGTTTATTAAATGAATCTAAGACTTGACATAACACGACATAGTTTAATTAAAATTTTATACTATTAGAGTCATTTCTAATATGAAACATTTATCCAACACGTTTATTAACAGATCTAATCAAGTTATAAACAACATAAACACTACATTTTTAATCAGTGTATTAATACTGATTGACACAATTACGAGTCAAAAACTACATGCGGTTGGGACTTGGGACAAAAATTTGGTGGTGCAACTCATACAGGAGCAGGTTTGTATGCACTACAAGTGGCTATTTTGTCTCTATAAAATCCTACATATTAGAAAGAGATGCATATAACGAGAAAGAAATGCATATAACTAGGCACTATATGTCATAGCTGACAGTCTAACATTAGTCATGGGGTCGACCAGGAATTACCATTTCTAGGAAAATCTTCGAAGACCATAGAATTTAAAAAAACCAGAAAAACAAAAAATTCCTACTTAAGGAGAACTCGTTGCCCTCAAAAGTAGGGGTGTCAAAATGAGTGTTGACTCGCCAATTCGTCCGAATCCGTCCACTAATAAATGGATTTGGGTGAACTGTTTATTTATATGGGTCATAAACGGATTGGATAATAATTCAAGGATTATGTGGGTTGAATATGGGTACCCATATCCAACCCATATTTCACCCATTATTATATAAAAGACTCAAATGTATAAATGTTGCCTCATTTTATACAATCTCATACTGCCTTACCATTTCTCTCTCTAAATTATATCTCTCTCTTCTCTATGCGTACCGCCCCACCCTTTCTCTCTAAACTAATTAACATGACTGATAATAAATTCTCATTAGTATAATATCAAATTAATTATAAGACATTTAAAAATTGAAACAAATATAATATTTGCGCTGATCTAACATTAAGATTGTGATCATCACCGTGAAGTAGATAATGTTGGTGGACCCAGATCTATTGTCTAACTAAATATGGAAAAAACTATAACAAAATAAAATACAAATTGGCTAAAAATTTGGCAATTTGGCATGATTTTTTTGGGTAAATAATTCCGCATAATTGTTTTAAAAGAGACAAAAACTCACAAATTAATTAACTTTATTTTCTTGTTGACAGAATCAAGTGATGATGGGTGCACATTTAAAAAAAATATTCCAATACCATACAAGTTTTGGTAAGTTGTCCTCTTCAACTAAAGATATAACTCAAAACTTGTTTCAATCTTTGGAGTATTATTAGATATGCTAATAAGCTAAAAATGAAATAAAATTTTGAAAAACTCCATCTGGATTCATTTTGAAAAACTCCTTCTTTGGAGTTCTCTTTCTTGACAATCTGATGAAATTAATTTATGTTCTCTCTATCTGAAATTAATTAAACATGCATGTTTCTAAAAACCTATAATAAAGATCTTTATTATTATGCCTAGTAAAAGGGAAAAAAAAAATTGGACGAAAGTCATAAAAGAAAACTGTTTATTCTTATTTATATATGTGTGTGAAAATGGGTATGGGTCAGGTCTTTTATACAGGTTGGGTCCTATAAATGGGTTGTACCCATATTTGGGTCCAAAAATTTTTGATATCTTAAAGTCCGTACAAAAATAAAAAAGTCGTCTTTAAAAGAGCAAACTAAAATTTATTGACCCAATCATTTATGAAAATGTGTCAGGCTCTGTAAACAAGTCGAGCATTACAAACGGGCTGAATTTGACGAGTCTTTTATACGAGTTGGATTTAACCCAATTTAACTAATTTGTGTCACAAGTTTATTTATTGTATTATTTATTAAATTTTTTAAAGCATAATTAATGAATGTCAAAAGAACAGGAGTATCCAAGTTTAATCGGGTTGAATTTGACCTGTTTGTTTAGATGGAGTTGACCCTTTTATTCAGATCAAATTGACCTGTTTTATCTGGGCTTGAGGTGGTTTGACTAATCTGAGTCAAGTTAGTCCATTTATTTGGGTTGGCCACGCCTAGCTGCTGTCGTGTCTAGATGGGTCAAATATGGATTGACGGGTTGACCCAACCCATATTCAATCCGCTGCAAACGAGTTAAATATGGATTACAACCCATATTCAACTCGCCCATATTCGACCCGATTCAAACCCGCCCACTTTGCCACCCGTACTCAAAAGTTAATGCCAGAGACCAATTATTGAATCTCCTCTTGTAGGGAACGAGTTCAATGGAAAAAGTGTCACCTGTAATCAAATGGGACTCAGACTTTGCAGCTTCAAAGTGGTTTGGAGTCGAGTCAAATTACCCTCTTAAAAAGTAAATCAAACGGATTCAATTTTCCACTCTCAACATTTTGTACTAAGAATTCAATTAATAACCTGAATCCAACTCACAACTACAAATTCTTGATGATTGCATACTGCAAATTCCAGATTGTAGAGAAAAACATTCTCTACTGAAAGACAATAGAACAGTTCCACTTGTGTTTTTCTTAAAGCTCCATTCAGATGACATGCTGTGCAACAAGAATTTCTAACTTAATAGTTTTTTGTAAAAGAAAAGAAAAAGGAAAGCAAGAAAGAAGAATAGAAAAATAAAGGCAGGAAAAAAGAAAAGAGGAGATGATTATACAAGAATTTGAAGCTTGATGACTTCAAATGCCATTGCACTTCCTGGTAAGAAGCTGACAAAAGATGGTTCATGATCTGCTTTGCTTCTCCAAAAGTAATTACAGATATTCATGGAATAATTCGTGCAGAGACCTCAAAATCCCGTTTGTCAAGAGTCACAGAGGAGGTATCTTGCGCTGCATGATGCGAGGGGCAGGCGGGTACATCATATAGACAATTCTGTTCCCAAAAATGACGAACATCCTGATGTTCGTCGTATCAGATTTGCATCACTCAATCCCATAATCAATGTCAGTAGGGAAAAGAATTTAATAAATTAGTGAAAAGAACACTTTTAGGCATTTGGGAATAAAATATGTTGAGTCATCTCCATGATCTTGGCAGATGATGCCGGGCACTTGTCTGGCAAAATAACTTAACAGCGTATGCACAGAAGCAAGCACTAATGCACTTATTCATCGCTGAGTCGGTAATCACTGGTTCACAAGAAAAACTGACACTTGTCAGTTTGTTTATGAAAACAAAAGCATGCAGTTTACCCAGTAAATTATATACATCCACTCGTTCTGCTATGTTCTACATAAACGTAACAGTCAAGTAAAACAACAGACCTAGGCATTATCGGATAAATTTATGCATACATTTATAGGATCCTACACAATCACAGATTTACATTATATTGACACATTGTCATTAACATATTAATACTTTTTTACTCTTTCATGTAATGCTGACATCTTAAAATTTTCATATTTTTCCGTCTCACAATTATTAACTGTCTTACAAATAACATTTAGAACTAAAACAAGGACAATACATGTAGATAAGTGTTTGTGTTAGGTCTCAATTATCAATGTTACTAACAACGTCCTTACCGACCAGTTGTCAGTTAGCAGCTGATCTTGTACTTCTACTTGTACATGTTCTGGAAGTGTTATTATCCATCAACCACAATATCTTAATTTCAACTAAATGCTACGAAGATGATGCTTATAATGGCTCCTCAGTATTTTACCCTTGAAACCTTGGTGGTCTTGCAATTCACTTGTATGATCTTTTCAGTTCTCTAAAAGGCTACCAAAGTAGATTTCCCCCTCACTACCAACTACCAAGCCAGTTGCCATTTGTGAAAACTTTAGGAGGATTAAACGGTGGAAGGCCTTCACATATTTAAACTGTTCAACCATATTCATGCAATCAACAACTGAAATAAATTTTAAAGTACGACAGCTTATCCACAGAATAACATGTGCAAAGTCCAATATGTATATGTGTGTGTGTATACATATAAATATATATAACAAGTGTAGAAAAGCTAAAAGCCTATTGATTGTCCTTGACGTAAGTTTATTTGTTGACGGAATTTCGTTCAATACTGCATAAATGCCTAATAATATCAATGTATTGGCGCCTTATCCAGTGCTAGTCCAGTCATTTCGGTGTACCATCAATTTGCTCTGCACAAAGTGATGGTCCTTGCTCTTCTCAGCCTTGATAACCCAAGCTTTTTCAGTTGCACTAAGCAAAAACTAGTCTTATAGATCCATTGGTATCAATATCAATATACTAGCTCAAGAACAATATTAACCAAAAAAAAAAGAAGACTAGTATTCTTCGTTTAAAATCATACCAACAATTGTAAAGTGAACATGAGATGATATGATTTTTCCAAAATTAATAACAATTAATATAAGGGTTAAATACACTGACCTCCTCTGTGGTTTGCCCTAATTACACACAGGTGTTATGTTTGTAAAAAAGTTACACTCACCTCCCTCTTGTCCAAATATTGACTAAAATGCCCTCCATTTTATAAATGGTATGGAACAACCATTTTCAAATTATGGGGGCATAATGGTCATTTCAACGTGTTGAAGGGAGGTGAGTGCAACTATTTTACAAACATAGGGAAGTGAGTGTAACTATTTTACAAACATAGTATCTGTGTGTAATTAGACCAAACCTAAAGGGAGGTCAGTGTATTTTACCCTTAATATAATTATAATTATCTGACTCAAAGGTATAAAATAGCTAAGAGAATCCCAAAAGACATTTATTTAGTCCGATTTCAAAAGAAGCATATGGAGAATGTACCACATGAAAACAATTTTGAAACATGAACCAACTTGACTGACCTAAACCTATCAGGCCAAATTGTCACATTTACAAACTAGAAAATTAACTTCAAATTAAGAAAAAAATGTTTATTCAATTCCTTGAGTAATTTGTTAATGCTCTTGTCGCACCCCAAAATTCACTATTTCAGGATTTTTAGGAAAACGTGCATTTAAAAGGGGCTTAGTGCAACAAGAATAGTGAAGACAGGGGCTCCATGAATCAAATGTAGTTGCCACCTAACTCTAAGGTCATCCACATTTTCAGAAAAACGTCTTCTTAAAATAATTGTTAAAAATAAATTTGACGGAGGCCTTTTTAGAAAATTAATGATGCCACTTGCCCTACTCAAAGATTAAATGATTGGGATCCAGTTATGCAAGAAAAGGTGTAAGCACCCATGAAACAGTTACCAAATTATTTTCAAGATTTCCATGTACTTTTAAAAAAATAAGATTACTAATTGTCCCCATAATATGTAAATTGTCCAAGTAAAAAAAAAAAAAAAAAGAAGAGAGAGACTTCCAGTAAATGGTTTGAAGCATCATATGGGTGGCGTCTTCTTCAAACATGATATTGGGGAATCTCATTGCTACTACTCAAACAAGCATGAAACATATGTTTTCTGTTTTTTTGTTTTTATTTTTCTTATGCTACCACAATCTTTTGTGCTCTCTCTCTCTCTCTCTCTCTCTCCATGCACACATGTAACTCTTACAACTCAACATGTGACTCCCTCCAAGGATATATTCTCCATTCTCCACAAGATTATGACACATGGTCCTCAAAACAGATGCATGTCAAATTTCTATGAAACTCCAAGCATATTAGTCCAAAGGCCAGTGTGCACATTGCCAGCACATCACCAACCTTACGGTTCTCTCTTCGTTATCTTGCACCACATAATCCACAGTCGAGCCAACACTTTCAGCTGTGTGGTGCCACATCCCCAAGAGGTTTGTCTGTGCACTACCCTGACCATGTATACAGTTTCAACCAATTATCTCCAACTTGCTTTGTCCCAAAAAACAAATTCAACTCAATGACTACATCCTGATGCATCTTATGCATCGCTTGGGTCAATAGCAGGGATTAAGAAACTCCTGAGCTTGGTGGGCAGATATGGATGACTGCCCTCACGGTTATGCCATGGTCCATTTGAGATACTAGGGGTACTTGACTTGTCGACTGAAATCTAGGTGTTCGTCAAGGTCCTCACATGTTCACCTTGATTTAGCTTAAAGATAGATATCATGTGAACCCTATGACTTTTGAAAGCATATGCCCTAACATGGCAGCGTACTATTAGACTGAGCTATCATCATGTGGCGCATCTCACAAGACCACCTCATTGTGTCCCATTTGAATTGCAGCAGGCCATCCTACTAACATGTGGTGGCACATCATTAGAAATTTAGAACACATCGATATTGTATTACAGATGTTAACAACATCACCCTAGAGTCGCATTGGCATGAGCATATCTTGGCACATGGTACAGAATATAAATAAGATTTTATCCACCACAGTCAAGGCAGTATATTTTGGCACATGGTACAATTTTAATCCATGTTTAAAGGACACCAAAAGCATGCACATGGACTTTGATCCCTTTTAAAAAAAGACCAACTAAAAGAGTACGGATGATCTTAGGATTCCTTGGTCTTATGCCACTGCCACTCTCTCTTTCATAAGAGTCTAGTTTTGTGTCTCCTGTATACAGCGTGGGGAGATGGGTTATCTGAGCTTCGGGTGACCAAATACAAACTAGTACCATAGGCACTTTGACAGCGAAAGAGCCCACCCCCAACAACACACACACACCTCTCTCTTCTCTGCTTGTCTAATATAATCTTTATTTGAAGAAAAAAAACCTTGGCACTTTTTTAAATTCATGTGAACTCCACAAATTGAGAATATATTAGTTACTCCAAATGTGAGACGATGTTTATATACAAGATAATCAAACAAAATTACATACCTAACAAGAGAAACAAATTTCTATTAATCTGTTAGGTTGGCTCAAATTCTTATTGTGATTAGGTTTCTATTATAGAGTTGTATCTTATTAGGTAATTTCTTAGTAGACAAGTCTTGGTTTCAAGGAAGGAAAGTATTTGTTAGGCAAGTCTAGGGCTCTAAGGAATTGTAATCCTTGTCCACCAAGAAATTGGGTTTTGGACTCTATAAATAGTTACCTATGTTATAGGTTGAGATAAGTGAGAAGAAAATAGGCAACACTCTCATTATTATTGAGAGGACACTTAGAGATAGAATTCTTGTTTAGAATTTGTGATTTCCTTTTGAGTGAGATTGTGTGTATAAGGGTTGAGAGTTGAACGTACTCTTGATACAATTCTTCAACTTGTACTATTACAATCTAAATAGTGAAATCGGGCTCTCCGTGGACGTAAACTTGTTTAGCCGAACCACGTATAATTCTTGATGTGTTCTTGCAAATTTCTTTGTGCTTGTTTACTTATCGTCACATCGTAATATTTGGTGGTTCATGATTGAGGGCTTGTTTCTCAACAAATTGGTATCAGAGTTTCAAGGTACACACAAGGTGTTTGATAAAAGTCTTGTCTAGATTTTTTCTTCATAATACGGGTGTTATTTGTCTTGGGCACTTGTGACAATCATGGCCGGTAATATTGCCACATAGTACAAGGTGGAGAGATTTGATGGTAAGGGTAGCTTCACCATATGGCAAGGGAGGGTGAAGGACATACTAGTTCAACAAGGCTTAGCGCGCGCGGGCATTGAAAGAGAAGGATGGAAAGCCGGAAAAAATGACAGTTAATGATTAGCAGGATATAGAGTCAATGTGTTAGCATTATTCAACTCTGTATTAGGGATGTTCTCACAATTTACAAAGGTGACACTTACTCAACATGAGTGGTTTTGAGATTCACCCAAGTTGCGGTGTAATTTAATTTCCTTGAGCCGGGTGGACTCCATGGGCTGCAAGTGCTCCATTGCTGGGGGAGTCATGAAGATCACCAAGGACTGCATGATATTAATGCGAGGAGAACCGAATGGAGGTTTGTACTGTCTAGTGGGGAGTGCTAATAACACTCAGACTTCGATTGTGGATAAGAAACAGGTTGCACATGGTAACAAGATCTTGAGATGTGCTTCGTTTGATTTATCGAAGACACGGGTTGCATGTTTCCGGACAGACACGGGTGAGATGGAAGTTACTGCTTGGAGAAGGATTGCATCGAAGCTCCTTTCCAAAGTCACTTGATAGTGTTAACTTGATACAGCTGCATTAATACATTGGTCGGGTGGATCAAGGGGAGTATTGTTTCATACTTGATTCGGGTTATGTAGCTGGAGTTTGAAAAGCCGATGAATCGTTTGTGGATTTGCAGACGGGAGTCTCGTGTATTGAAGACTTGCCAAAATTTTTGCCAAAGGAGATTTGTTAAGTTGGCTCAAATTCCTATTGTGATTAGGTTTCTATTATAGAGTTATATCTTATTAGGTAATTTCTTGGTAGGCAAGTCTTGGTTTCAAGGAAGGAAAGTACTTGTTAGGCAAGTTTTGAGCTCTAAGGAATTGTAATCCTTGTCCACCAAGGAATTGGGTTTTGGGCTCTATAAATAGTGACCTACGTTATAGGTTGAGATAAGTGAGAAGAAAATAGGCAACACTCTCATTGTTATTGAGAGGACACTTAGAGAGAGAATTCTTGTTTAGAATTTGTGATTTCCTTTTGAGTGAGATTGTGTGTATAAGGGTAGAGAGTTGAGTGTACTCTTGATATAATTCTTCAACTTGTACTGTTACACTCTATATGGTGAAATCTGGCTCTCCGTGGACATAGGCTTGTTTAGCTGAACCACGTATAATTCTTGGTGTGTTCATGCAAATATTTCGTGCTTGTTTACTTATCATCACATTGTAATATTTGGTGGTTCATGATTAGGGGCTTGTTTCTTAACATAATCTAATATAGGTTCCAACCTAAAAGGAGCGCAATTCTATATTTTTGGTGGCTATGATAGCTTCCCTATAAAATACTGTGTAATTCTAACTAATTATATTAAAAAATCACATGAAAAACCCAAGAGTTAAGTCTTACATGGACATTAATTTTGGACCAAATAACACATGATATATTCTCATTATATCTCAAATTCTTTTTCAATAATAAATTCCAAGTAGTTAAAACACTTGTTACACTTTTCCTAACAATTATACCATGATAGATTACTTATTCCAGATGTGTCACCTGGATTATTTAAGAAGTATTGTATGCGTGTTTGAATTTTGAAATAATAAATTTTATTTTAAAAATTATAGATATATTCAGGAATATCAAATGAGTATCCATGAGTATCCAAAGAGTTAGTATTTGATAACTATATGGACACAACTCTCTTATAGAAGTATCCATGCTTAGGGGGAACATCAGGAGACGCCTCTTGTTTGCAATATTTGAATTTTAAATTTTGCTCCACCTAATGGTAGGTGGGGTCTAGGCTAATAGCCATGAACTATTAATGGGGTGTAACTCTGGTTGTGAAGAGGACATTGTAAATGTATAAGAAATAGTATATTTAGAATCTTGTAACAAGTTAGGGCTGAAGTGGCTTTTGTAACTTACAATGCTACAAGTTCTGATTTCTTCTTTCTTGTGACTTTTCAGTAATCCAATGGTGTGCAAGAGAATGGAAGAGGGTGAATTCAATCATCTTTCTTGGTGTGGCATGATTCATTGTTAAAGTTAATGTGGCACCTGGCCATTGCTGATGTTACAAGCTGCCAATAATGGCACCCCTGAAATAGGTTCATGGCATTTTGTAGATAAAGAGCCTTCAGTGTAAAATGCTGCAACATTTCACTCGAAGGAGCGGTAGAGACATTTAACCCCCCAACTGCAAGGGGCTTATACTTGTGAATATCCCTCCCTCCCATATGCGCTCAGTGCCCCCCAAGAATTTATGTGAGAGAGACAGAGAGAGGAGAGGAGGGGGTTCTGCAAACTTGACCTCCTGCAGGTCCCATTCTGCTGAATTGATTTCTAAATATCCTTTTATAATAGAAAAATCTCTCGTTCCAAAAGTGCTTAAAATAAAATGGAAAATAGTGCAAGTTGGTCAAAGTTCTCTAGAGAAAACAATATCTGATGAAGTTTGTATATGACTAAATGTAGAACTAAAAATGCAAGAAAGTTTTGTGACATTCAACCATAATCTTTGGTTCAGAACACAATTAGCTGTTCCATCTCTCTCCAACTCTGCCTCTACAAGAACTTAAAATTCATCTTATAGTTTCCAAAGCATTAATTTACAACAGAAATTCAAAAAAACTAATAGTACAATTAGGTATTTTTGAGCCAATTACCCCCTTTAAGAGGAGAGCATTTCTTCACTCTATTACAACTAAACAGTCCCTCTAAGGCTCTAACTAGAATAAATTAGATAGTCCAAAAATTTTACAGGCAAATGAAAAGCCCATTGACAAAGTATTGCAGGGTTTATACTCTAAATTGATAGATATTTTAGCTATCACCCACACAAGGTGGTGTTAATCTGCATTAAAAAAATCACCTCAAAACTTAAGGTTGGTCCGCATGTCTTGGTTGACAACTCTAACTTAGGTAACAACATAAACTGAAGAACATCAGGTGTAAGAATTCTCTACGTTTAGTCCATACCATTGATGAAAGTAGCATGCATAGCATTAAGCATCACCAATAACAAAAAAACATGTGACATTTATTATAGGCCATGAACAAGATTGTAGACAAATGATAAGAACTTATTACTTGTAACTTTCTCAAATCTGTAAAAACCCATATTTCTGACCTTTCAAAGCCACTGTGTTTGATGACAGAACAAACATATCAATGATGAAAAGCACTGAAAGTGGAAACTCCCACACCTGTAAATTGCATACCCAAAGTTAAAGGGAACAGTAAGTTCCAAAGATATTATAGACTTAATTCAGAAAATGATATATAAAAGGAAGAAAAATGAAACTTATTATCTACTATTATGCTAGCTAGGAGCATAGAATTGATGGTCAATTGACAACAAGAAACCTTACCATCATGGCAATAAGAAAGATCTTGAAGTAACTCGAAATGAATATTGTGAACAAAATGTCCTTGTACCTGCACAGAAAATGGTAGTAGAATGACACAGATTAATGAAGTTTACTGTTATTAATTAGAATAAGCCAGAGAATATTAGAAAACATAAATCTTTTCAATAAAGGTCTATCCAACCACTCAAGGTCTGATACATGAAATTTTGTTTGCCAATTCGCTATTTTTAAGGCCATATTTCAAGGTAGGTCATAGGCCATGTCTTTTCTCACCAATTAAGTTTACATTTCTCTAGGTTTTCTTCTTATGGCTCATCACCCACAACTTAACTGTAACTTTTTTTGGTGCACTTCTTCAGTTTAGAATGCAAATGATCAAAGCATCTTAACTGATTCTCTCATTTTTCCCTGATTAGTACTACTGACTTCTCATAAGATGCACATGTCTTTGGCAATCATATCTCATGCGCTACAACCCACATTCATTCCAAGCTTATCTGTTGTCCAACCCAATGGTGATTGAGAACTTTCTTCTACTGATACAATGACTTAAGGACTATGAATTGTTAATCATCACCTACCAGAATAAAATGGTTGTTAATCACTCGACTGATATATGGTCCTCAAAAGATGGTTCAGGACTACTGAACAAATCATCTAGTAGGGTCATCCATTCCTGGTCTTGTAGTCATCGAATTTCTTCATGTAATCTTAAAAGGTATCCTCTGAGCACAAAAAAAACTTCAAAAGTTGCATTCTGATCTTATGGGCAACATCTTCTTTAATTTTCCCAATATATAAGGGATCCACGATTAAGAAAAAAAAAGGGTGGGGGGAATTCTTGAGCATCAATTTTTGATTTCCCCTAGTCTACTTATTAACTTACGGTCATAGGAACCCTTTTCTTCATCCTACTGACTTCCACATGTATGTTAAGTGCCAAGTCAAACTGTTTGCCTAATAATATGACAACCAAACTAAGGTAGACACAGCGAAAAGGGAGGTGTGCACTGTTTTCAAGGTAATTCTAATTTTGGTAATTTTGTTGAATCACAAAATCATCTAAAATTACTCCCTTGTTAACTAAAACACAAGTCTATGAACTAAGACCCAAACAAACAAAATCATACTCAATTCCAACACAACTTCTAGTGGATGACATAATAAGTTTAATGTTACAGCTACACGATGATTTAGGAATCTAAATAATTACTTAAAATTTTAGATTTTGTGCAAAATTTGCTTTTTCAACATGTTATCTTCACTGTAAATTCTTGAGGGCTTGACTCAATGACGTATAATGATTCTCCTCACCAAGAAACCAGCTTATCAAAATTGCAAGCTTGAAAGTAGAAGAAAAACAGTTTGAAATATACTGAAACATTTACCGAGAGACTCCAGCAGATTCATCCAGAAAAAATCTCGTCATGAGCAGTAAAGTACAAAGGTACACGAAATTTCCAAATAAGAGATCCATCAACATCTACAATTATCATTGGTAAGTCCATTTCATTAAGCACAAAAAAAAATCCAATCCATCATAGAAAAATTATAAATTACTTATAGTTAAAAAGAAAAAAAAATAAAAAAGAAAGAAAGTAAAACCTTTCCACATCTTGAAACTAAAGAAGGAAGGCTTACGGACAAACCCCATTCCTCTTCACTCCTATTTAAGAGCATAATCCTGTCTGAGATTGCTAAGGTTCACCATATATTGGGATAATGAATTTGAAAGGATTATTGAAAGATCTTAATGTTTAAAAAGGACATCATCTATTGATTTTAATGAAATGGATACAAGCATCCAGAAGAAGAAAACCCAGAGCTGATTTCCAGAACAAGCCCTGCATTGTTATCAGAAACAAGAATATGCTCTTATTAAAGTTAGAAATATCTGCAAATGATAACGTTAATAATTACTGAATGAATAACCACAGACTTTAATAGCTACCCCAACACTTGAACAGAAGGGCTGGCATTGATGGAACTCTCATAAGCAGTGAAAATTTCTCTTGATTAGTAAGAGTCGCATCAAGGATGCCAAGGTTTGGTAATCTTTATGAAGACAAATAATAGGGCAACTAAGAATGGACTTGGACAGTTACACTACAACAGAATGTTACTACTCACACAGAGGAATTTCAGAAAGAAAAAGTTAAAGCAAAATCATCTATACCTCAAGATTCGCCGCTTGTAGATGGATCATATTATAGAGTAAATGTCTATATGCTTTTGGCTTGTGCAGAATCAAATCAATTAGAAGAATCTACACCAGACATAAACAATATTGGTATTTCTAAACAGCCAACCAAATTTATATTTTAAAAGCAGATTGCATTCCAAATATAGAAATCTGAGACACAAGACTAAAACTTTAATTCAAATATTACCATATCTATCTATCTATCTATCTATCTATCTATCTATCTATAGATAGAGAGAGAGAGAAGAGAAGAAGAAGAAGATAGAGAGAGAGAGAAGAGAAGAAGGAGAAGAAGAAGAAGAAGAAGAAGAAGAAGAAATTCTTGCTTCTGTAGGATTATAATTATATATTGTATACCATGATTTCGCATTCAATGTACTCATCTGCAACGGCTCTGCAATTTTCCTAACAATATCAAAGGATACAATTTTGATAAGAGGATTTTAAATAGGAAATGGAAATTTAAGAGAAGAGTTCATTCAGGAAAAATTTTAATAGAAGAGGAAATAAAAATAAATAAATAATGGAAAGAGAGTGAAAAGGCTGCTTACACATTTCATGAGGCGGATGTTTCCAGGTGAATATTGCACAAATAGTGCCTTATTAATCCGATATCCGCACTCCACGCATCGGAAATCCATCTCCTCCTCCTCCTCCTCCTCTTCCTCTTCCAACTTCTTCTTCGCCTCCTCCTCCTCCTCCTCCTCTTCCCTCTTCTTCTTCTTCTTCTTCGTCGTCTTCTTCTTCTCTCTCTTTCTATACATATATATATGTGTGTGTGTGTGTGTGTAATGAATGCAAAGCCCTAACAAAATTTGAAGTCGAATTCACAAAACACAGTACGAAAATAATCTCATTTAAAAAAATAAACCTTTCTTTATTTTTTTATGTTTTCCGTCAATTCTATCGATCAAAATATCATTGAAATTTGAACAGCTCTCTTTCAACAAAAATAAAAATATGATAAATCCATATAAAGGAGCTTCTAGTATTTAGTAAAATCCAAGCTAACTATGAATACAAGAAGAAATGTGTGTTATACAGATGTATAATATGTATCTGTGAGTTTGTATAAACTCGATTGCAGTCGATGGAGCGAGTGTGTTCTGTAGGTGGGCTTACTGCTAAACAACATGTAAATCGGTAACTGTATTGGGCTCTGGTTTACGTTGTCTTCTGACACTTGTGCCTTCAGGGAATTGAACGGCCCAATCCAAAAGGATCCAAGGACTTCCTCAATTCTCTGTACTACTAATTCTAACACAACATATCCTTCTTTCTCTCTCCTCTTTTTTCAATATGGATTAAAGCAAAATGACTAGTACGGAAGGATAAAATTAACCTCATCTGATAATTAAAATTTTAATTTATAAAATTAGAGTATATGTTAAATATTAGAGTAAATTGTGGTTAACAATACCATCCTGTTGATGTTTTGAATTTAGCTTCTCGAGTGTGCTTTTCGTTTACATAGGGTGAGAAGGTCAAAATAGAATTATTTGTGATGCATAAAATTCTCACACCGCTTTTAAGAGTTATCATGCGTCTGCACTCAGATTAAGGCAACCTAGAAAAAGTTTTGATGCCAAGCAAGATATTATGTTCTTCTTGTTTTGGACTTTCGGTGGTAAGAATGAAAAATAGAATACAAGAGCTCTCTCTCTCTCTCCCTTGTTATTTTCACATTGAAAACACAAAAGTTACATAGTAGCAGAAAGAAGAATTGAAGAGATATATATATATTTCATAGCCATAGCCTTGTAAGTAGGGATCTTTGATTCTTTCAATTCATTGGTACATAATCGTGGTCCATGCAGGTTATGCACGCTTCTGCAAAAACTGAATACACTAAAAAAAAAAATTTGTAGAAAAGAAGTGTCCCCTAATTAACATCGCACAATGAAGAAGATAACTTTCATTTGTGTGTACCTTGGCTTGTTTATTATCATCTATCATGCCTATGAACCTAATCTACAACTTCTTTTTAGGTTGGTATATACCTTTTTTTCTGTACCTTACACATGTGCCTTCTTTATTATCGTCAATTATGCCTAGAGAGGCTAATCTATGGTAATAATTGAATTGTGTTGCTCTATGTATTAAACATTTTGAATACTCGAATCAATGAATACTCGAATTTATTGATGGGCATATATATATATATATATATATATATATATATATATTGGATCAAAATTTGATTTTTAGCTTAACTTGAAGGTGGTTGTTAGTCTCTGTTGTAACCCGATGTATACAACGTGATAGTCCATTTTAATAACTTTCATGCGTTTTTTTCCAATCAATTCCAAACTGAAGAATTTTGTAAACACTCCTCGTTTGCATCCGTAAAAAACAGCTATGTGAAACCATTGAACTCATGCCAAAATTTTAGATAGTGTTTGGCATTTTACGAATAAATTTTTTTTCTTTTCTGAATAAAGTGCAAAAAATAACCAGTGATATACATATAGTGCAGTGTATTAGAAAAAAACTCTCACTTTACAAAAGTGTGCGTATAAGAACCAATGCGTTTCAAAAGATTAAAATGACTTTGTATTAAATAATAAAGTAATATTAAAAAGAAAAAATGCAAAAATTTCCCTTGAACTTTTTCAAATGTACAAATTCACTTCTAAACTATTTTTTGAAACAAATTAGTCCATCATTTTACAAAATTTGGCACCATAATGACATATATAACCTTTACTATGACCATTATACCATTTTCTCTATAAACAATGTTTTCGAAAAATTCAAAATAAAAATAGTTAGATAAAATTTTTAAATAATATATAAGTTTAGAAAAATAAAAAAAATAAAAGACTAATAGAACTTTATTTAATATTTTAAAATAAAATAAAATTTTAATCAATTATAGTGACATATATACTCTTTTCTCTAAAAGTATAGTATTTTCTAAATAAAAAATTAATTATTTTTAAAATAGTTAGATAAAATTTTTAAATAACTTTTACTTTTTCATGTTTCTAAACTTATTATTTATGACTTTTACCTAACTATTTTTTTATTTTTCTAAATTTTTATTTAAAAAACACTCTAATTATAGAGAAAATGACATAATAGACATAGTATAGCGTATATATGTCATTATAGTTTTATCAGGGGTCAAGTTGTCAAATTTTGTAAAATGAAGGACTGACTTGTTCCAAAAAATGGTTCATGGGTGAATTTGCACATCTAAAAAAGTTAAGGGATTTTTTTTTTTTTGCACTTTTGCATATTAAAAAAAAGGTTAAGTGCAAAAATCCCCTCGTTATATACAGAATGTGCAAAAACACTTCTGTAGTTTAATATGCTTATATAATCCCCAATAGTTGTTTCCGATGAGCAAATACTCCCCTCTGAAGAATTTTCGTTCAAAAATAGCTGTTGAACGTCATGTTTGACTTAATTTTTTTCTTAAATTCTGATATTTCCTTTTGCACTTTAGGGTAAAGTGCAAAAAATCCCTTGCTATATAGAAAATGTGCAAATTTTCTTAAATTCTGATATTACCTTTTGCACTTTAGGGTAAAGTGCAAAAAATCCCTCGCTATATAAAAAATGTGCAAAAAAAATCCCTTGCATGTGCAAATCCCCCCGCGCCCGATATTCAATTAACCTCCTACAAATTTCAAATTGTGCAAAGAAAGACAAATTCTCAAATTTCCTATACCAAAATTAGACAATGACAAAAATACCCTTATAGTATTAAAAAATAATAATAATATGTAAAATGTCCAAAATGAACAAAGGGTTTTCGAATAACAAGAGAGCTATTTGCACATTTTCTATACAGCGATGGGTTTTTTTTTTGCACTACACCCTATAATGTGCAAAGGGTAATCTCAAATTTTTTTTAAAAGTCAAACATGATAGTCAAAGGTTATTTTTGAACAGAAATTCGTCAAAAGGAGTATTTGCTCAAGGAATACAACTAGTGGGGGTGTTTTTTGCATATTTTGTATATACGAAATGGGTGTTTTTTGCACATTCTGTATATAGTGAGGGTGTTTTTTGCCCTTACATCGGCCTTGTTTGGAGAAGCTTCCTGATTCTAAAATTTTTTCCATTTAAAAGGCCTTTGAAGAATACCTTCAATAAAATGAATTTAAAAAAAATAAAATTGTTTGGTAGATACAATTTTTTGAAATTTCTTCCACAATTAACACAATTTTAACTTGACAAATTTATCCTTAATAATTACTCTTAATAGACAAGTTTCATTAAATACAAGAAGACAAAATTTGTCTATAAAATTTGTTACTTAAAATAATTATGGTTTCCTTCCAAAAGCAAATTTTTCTGACTTCTTTTGAATAGACTTTTTAGAACTTTGACTTTTATTAAAAGTCTATTTTTCTTATTTCACCAAACACTAATATTTTTTTAGAAATGACTTCTTAGGTTTGAAAGCCGTTTCAATCTCCCACTCTCCTAAACGGGCACATGCACATCATCTCTATTTTTTTTTTTATTACTGTAAGAGTATTTTTGTTATTTTCTAATTTCAGTATGGGCAAATTGACGATTTGTCCTTATTTGCATGATTTGAAAATTGTAGGAGGTTATTTGAATATCAGGGGGTATTTGCACATTCTGTATATAGCGAGGGGTTTTTTTGGCACTTAACCCTTAAAAAAATAAATTCAAGTGAATAAAAGGGCAAAATCAGAATTAAAAATTTTATTTTATGTAAAAAAAGTGGTATATACACATTAAGAGTTAAGTGCAAAAAAAACCTCTACAGTTTGTTTTAGTGAGGGAGTATATGCACATTTTGGCAAAAATAACAAGTTCATTTTAAGAAGTAGGGGGACATGTTGCACAAAAAGTATATCAGTGGAAGATTTTTTTGCACATTACCTTTTTTTTTTTTTTCTATAAATAAAGTTTCTGTATATTTTTTTTTACATCTAGTTGTGAAAAAATCTCCAATTTTTAACTTTAACTAAGCTTACTAAGTTAAAATCTCTGCAACAAACATATTATTATTATTATTATTATTATCGTTGGTTAGGAAACACCTCTAAAAAAGAAATTTCAAATAAAAAGCTTTTTTAGGCCAAAGCATGCATTTCTGCCAATGAATTAACCTTTTCTTCGTTTTATTTGTTATCGTGATTAAGGGTGCTAGGGTTTTTACTTGTTCATATCTAACATTTCTATATAAAAAAAAAAGAGAGAAATGCTAAACATCATGAAATTATTTCATGAATTTGTATCATGAATGATGTGGCAGGTAACGTGGAAGATTAGTATTGGTGGAATTTAGTGATAATATCATGGGACTATGTGTATGGGAGAATCCCATCAATACTAACTCTCCACGTTACCTGCCATATCATTCATGATACAAATTCATGAAATAATTTCATGACGTGTAACATTACTAAAAAAAAATCTAATTTAAACAAGATTTCATGCCTTTTTTTCCAATCAATTCCAAACTTGAAGTTAACACGAAGAGTTCAGCTAAGGACAAGGCAACAATATAACAAATTAAGCACTATATATGGTTAGGTTAATTACCAACAAGATTAGGCTTCTTGCGAGTCTGGTGAGCTAACACCGGACTATATATAATAAGTAATGATTTAACAAATTGTTTTCGGTAAGTAATTTTATGATTGAACAAATATTTGAGTTCTTAGAAATGCATGCAATACCAATTAAATCCGAAGGCATGGTTGAGGCTCTGAGGAGGATGAAGTACTAAATTTCTCTACGTCCACAACATCCCAAAGAGCCCAGAATCCATATCTCACCTCTTTTTTCAATGCCCCTACAAACCATGCCATATGGAATTCGATCCAAACCATTTATGGCTATCATATCCGGCCACCAAACTGGTAATAAAAAACTCACCAAGCCGTCACCTGTTGTAGCCATTCTAATTCAAGAATTTTCTACGGTTTCTAGTTTGTACACATACTCACCTCCAAAGAATTGTTTGCAGCCAAAAGGACTTGATCCTTAAACCTACCATTTCATACCCTTAAACACAAGATTTCTTCAATCAGCCATAAAATTATAAATACATCGATCCTGGTTACCAAAATGAAGCAAAATAAATGGAAGAAAAAAAACCAGTTGAATTAAAACAAGAAAACACGTGCATTCATATATATACATTGATCATATACTGAAGAGCAAACACAGTTAATTGTCACACACACACACACATATATATGTGTGTGTGTGTGACAATTAACTGTGTTTGCTCTTCAGTATATGATCAATGTCTTCACAGAAAGCGAAACGATATGTACCATGAGAGGGTTTTAGATGCAAAGAAAGAAATAAATAAATAAAGAAGGCCCTTCAAGAGAAAAAGAAATAATTAAGCACCACCTTCCAATACGTAAATACATCTCTTCTATATATAGTTTTTGGTATATCTCTATTCTAATGTAATTACACATTTAGAATATATGGATCGATAGTTATTAGATAATCACTCAGAGATATTCAACTTTCTTGAGCAAGACCTAGAATTTAGAATCATGTAGTGCATGCATACTGTTGAATCACATGAAATACCAAGTGTTTGATTTGCACATTAATACTCGAGAAAGATGCCAAAATTAATTAATTAATTTGAAGGATACAAACAAAGCATTAGCTTTTAAATCTTGAGGCTTTCTCATTCAGGAAACCTTTTATTCAGCAACAATGAAGATCATAGATTATGCACTAAAACATATATATGACTTGCCTATACAGTGTGATTAATCAAGAATCAAAGTAAAGTTCTGTATTTGTCGGCCCAAACTTTAACCATTGCATTAAACAAAATAAGTAACATATATATATATATATATATATATATATATATATATACACACACACAATTAAGAGGAAATGTATGAATATAAAAAGCAAGTAATAAGAATAATACAGAAACTATACCTTTTACAGCTCTGCAGAGGTCGGTGCAGTACCTGTAAGTGTGCCGACTAAGCCGCACTAGCATCAACCTACTAAGCTACTACAATCAAAAGAAACTGGTAATGTTATTCTTACCATTAACTAGGCATGGGTATCAGTGTTGGTGGAGAGATCGAGTATATTTTTAAAACAAGGAATTAACCAAATAGCAATACACAAACTGAATGTAGTCTATGCCATATGGAAGTCCAACACTCATGAAAGGAAATATATATGACAGTGCAACAAGATGAGAGACTATATATGCTGATATATATATATACCTGCATGCATATGCATAGTATATATACGCAATTCAAAGATATCAACTGAATATGGTGGCACTCTTTTCTCATCTCCTCACTCTCAAGAAACCCCAAACCTCAGCTAACCACTGCACTGCACTGCACCACCCCTCCCTAGCCTACCCAAAACCAGCCCAAACAAGGAATATACTAATTGCAATATGTGTGTGTGTGTGTGTGTGTGTGACCCAAAATTCATTATCCATGGTAATCCGATGTGAAGTGGTCAGTTGGGTTTGCTTTGTAGCTTAGCATAAGAAATGCTAGAAAAGAAGAAAAAAAAATCAAGTTTAATACAAAAACAATCCACCATCCTATTCACTTGTGCCTTCCAATGCAAAAAAAAACACTGAAAAGTTATAAAATCAAAGGACAAGAAGTACTCTTCCCTATGTTTTGAATCTCCGGTGGGAGCCCCGGCATTGGGACCCCACGCCATCGTAGGGCGTTAGCCGGAAGGAGGTAAAAGGGAAGAGGAGGGAGAATGAGAACAAAGTGAATTCATGGTAACATACAGTACCAAATTAAGACAACACATCGCCTTTGGATTCATCTGGTATAGGGCACTCCATATTTACTCCGAAAAGCCTTAAACGCTTGGATGCAGCTGGACTTTTTCCGAGCACCGGCGCCGAGTTTGCCACCAATGGAGCATCCCTAATTGGATGCGAAGCTGATGATCCGAGGCAATAAATCGACCCCAGCCCCGAATTTACAGCACTGTAGTCATGAGAACCACTGCTATAACTCACTGTTTGATGATGAGAATAAGGCTGAACATAGGACTTGGACATAAATGGAGGCAACAATCTGCCCAATTGGACAGACTCTGGAGGTGAGACCCAGGCCGGATCACAAGCATTGGGCTGCCTGTGCCTACAATCTATGTACAACCGGTGCTCGCCGGAATCCACCATGCCGCGCTGGAACGACACGATATCGCCGGATTCGAGCTTCTTCTCCTTGACAAAGCGGCTCCAGCCTTTGGTGATGACATAGCTCTGGCTGCTGTTCCAGTATGAGTACCGGAACCGCCATGGCTTCCCGTTTCGGTCCTCGAAATTCAAGAGAAGGCCTTTCTCGTTGGCGGAAGAGTTGAGTGGGAAGTACTTCTCAGCGTGCTGTTTTGGTATGACTAGGCGGTTCAGCTTGCCCACATCACTCGGCGTCACGATTTTATGAAACATGTGTTCTCTCTCCTTATACTCACCGCCACTGCCTCCACCTCCGGCGCCACCACCGTCGTTGTTCCTACTGCCACCGTTACCACTTGTCGGTGTCAAGTACTCTATGAGCTCTGGCTTCGTAAAATTGGTACTATATGAGTACTGATCTTGCCCACCTCGGATCTCTAGTGCATGAGCTCGGTGACAAGTTCTAATTGAATCTTCTTCAAAAGTTGTCTCTAAACACTGGTTGGAATTAGAATCATAGGGCGAAGAGGAAGAAGAAAATTGAAAATTAGTTGTTTCACTTATGATGATCTCATCCTCTTCTTCTTCTTCGTTTTTGTGATAGCCTTCTTTTTTTGCCACAAATTCCATGATGACCTAGTCCCAATCTTTATCTTTATCCTATTTTGATCAGAATAGCTAGATCTTAGAAAATCCAACCAAAAATGACTGAATAACAAGATCGGAGTGGTCAAATTGGTTTCATCAACATGGACTTGGTATATATCTTCTTACCTTGGTATTGATCTCTGAGGTCGAAAATTAGGTCGGTGCCTTCTTATTTGACCCTGGAATTTTGGAACGCCATATATACAAGACAGGGCATGGACGACTAAATGAGCCCGACTTCTTCTTCTTCTTCTTGTCCTATCACTGAACTATATGGGCGATTGGGCGTGCTTGTGTGTATGAATTAATGAGAGATATAGAGAGATAGACAGAGAGAGAGAAGGGTGGGGAGAAAAGCTTTGGACCCTTTCCTTGAATAATATGGTTAGGGTCATGTGAGCGTGTCCCTTTCATCATATTGAACAAGCCCACTCATTGTGTGCGCTAAGACCTAGCGAGACAGTTGTTCTGTACACTAGAGAGAGGATGAGCCTGTGGTGAATTTCTCTCCAAGACACCTATTAACATTGTTTATGTATTTGTGTGTATATATATAATATAATATACCTTCATTATATCTCTCAATTCCTTTTTCTTTTTTTTTAAACCCGGCCACTAATTAATCCCAGTGGTATTTAGGTTTTACTTAAGCTTGTTTTGACTTTGGTGTGTTGTTGATTGATTTAATACTGGCTCAAGTGCGTTGGTAGTGTGAAAGAGAAGGTGATGAAAGAGGGTTACCTGCCTGGGTGCAGCCTCTTAGGGCTAGTGGGAAAAGATTCCTTTAATTAGTTATATACAACAGGAGACTAAACCCTTCATTAATTGTGTGGTTGTCAGCTATATATATATATATATATATATATAGACGTGTTGTCAAGGATAGGAATTTAAAGGTAACCACAGAGAACCATGCAAACAATTAAGGCCTGAAATCAACAAATGTATTCGGACTAGCAATATATATATATATATATATATATATATAGACTTCTGTATCTGTCAATATTGTACGTACAAAGAAATTTGATATAGCAAGTGAATTCATGATAAAATTATAAGATACTGTCATGACTTCGTGTATATAGATAGAATTCCACCACTAATAATAAAAAATAATAATTCATGTTCTCTTGTCAGATTTATATAGCGTCAAAAAATTTATGAGTATTATAATAAACAACTCATTTAATAATTGTGTTAAAGACTTTCAATATTAATCCAACTCGTTTATTAAACGTGTTATTCATGTCGACCTGTGTAACTCTTTTAATAAATCATTTAATAAACATGGTTTAATAACATTTTTTAATTCGTTTAATTTATATCATACGAGTTTCTCCACCCCTAAAATTTTTTCTTAATATCATATAAAAAATAAAGTACATGTCACTACATAAATTCTAAAATCAAACTATATTATAAATTTTGTATCTATATATAAACTCAAAAACATATTAAGGCAATTCAACAACAGAAAAGACACCATAGCAATCTCATTCTTGTATTTGATGACTATATTAGTCCTGTAAACAAACAAATAAATTACAAACAATTGCAATATATATAATTATGTATATATAATTTTGTATAAAACCATAATATATGAATAACTCATGTCGTATCACGGGTTAGATAGTTTAAACCTAAATTCAACCTAATTTTTGCATCTCCTGTTCGTGTTGACTCATTTATTAAACGTGTAGACTTATCTCAAATGTGTTGTATCGTATCCAATTTTGTCACATCTACTATTAACTCTCTATTTTATATTATCTCCTAAAATAATGTAAAATAGTATGGTAGAATTCCAGTAAGTATGGAATCGGAGATACTCAATAATTACTCAGAATTCATCAAGCTAGTTGCACAATTGGAAAGGGAAAAATGCTACACTCATGAGTGAGGAACATGGTATATTCTAACAAGTGGGTATAAGTGTATGACATTATAAAGTCCCCTACTAACTAGCATTTCATTCTAGAGTTCTATCCCACATGGCAGCCTTTTTCTCTATATATAATAACTCTATTATATTGTACTACCTACTAATTAGCATTTGCTTCTCAGGTAGCAAAATAAAAGAAAGAATTCTTTCTTTCCCTTTCTTTATAAAAAATAAATAAATTATATTCGGGAGGTGAAGGGTTGGAGCCCATAATCGTCATTTCTGGGTGTTTGCTTTGTATAGGGCTGGTACGACCCCCTTCTCACGTGTTCATTTTTATCCAAGGCTTAACAAAGAAGATCCTCTCAGGCGTGTTCACAAAACAACTCATGGATATACAAGAGCCTTTTATTAATGTATAAGATTGCATCAAATAATGATAGTGTTCTTATAGCGATCCCATTATATATATATATATATATATATATATATAAAAGCCTGGTTGGTTGATATAGCAATCCAGCAATCTGCATATCTATGTTTATTATTAATGCGGAGCATATATTGCAGATTGTTGGTAGTTCAGCTCATTGCATGATCACCACAAATGAAATTTAATCCTGAAAACCGTCAAATTCAGTAGAGCTGTCTAATGCAAATACACATTACATAGGAAAGAGACATATATATATATATATATATATATATATAGTAAGAAGAAGTAAGTATATATCTTTCACCTAGGATTTCTCAAAAAAAATCACTAATTCACATCAAAATTCAGCAGTGGCGTGGGGTTGGGAGTGCTCTTTAAAAGCTACGCCTATTGGAAGCCTATGGCTCTACTCTCTCTCACGCCCAACCATTCAAGTAGATAATAACATTTAAAAAGAATAAAATTAATTTTTAATTTGTTACCCTCCTACTAATTCTTTTGACAGAGTAGTTTTGCAAGACTCAGTTATTTTATTACAACAATTTTATATTTTATATGCAATAATTTTATATTATTTATGTAACAATTACTTAGAAGTTAAATAGCATGTTTAACAAGGGATGTATTGTATTGCCGTAATTCGTGTAAAAAATTATATAAGATAGAATCATGTATTAGTATCTTGATTCATATTTCAACTAAATGAATATATACTTAGATTCAAAGAAGATTTACAATATACTCCATTCACTAGTTAAATTTAAATCATACATATAAAACACAATAAAATCTATCACATGTATACAACAAACAGTCCAAATTCACCTGTATGTCTGATGGTCTCATACATATGATATTAGAGTACAATTGTTTGTATACACAATCCGGGGTATATATATAGGTTGAGCAGCTATGGGTATAGGACCACACGCAAGAGAGTTATTAACACTACAGTCCAGTTGGCGGATATGCTGTTTCATAATTCCTGTAGTGGCTTTTTGTCCCCCCCTCTCTCTCTCTGCGCGCCAAGGACATGTCAATTAACCATGCCACATTCATCCCCCACTCCACTCCACTTTTTCCTTGAGCTTTTACAGTTGATCTACTTTTCCAACCAACCTGTATCATTAGAAGGTTGCGAATTAAATTTCGTTCATCATAATGGCTAGTTTTATTTAGTATTACTTACCAAAAAAAAGTTTTATTTAGTACTGTATAAATTTGATGGCTTGATTGTTAATTTATATCATCTCGTCGAAGAACTTTTAAATTAATTCTCATGTAATTACCGGAAAATGCGATTTATCATTTTATTGACAGGAACAAAAGAAAGATATTTCAACGTAATTAGGGCTACAAACGAACTAAGCTATTTGTGAATATCTCGGTTAGCTTGAACTCGATTTTTAGACTGGTTTAATAAACAAGCCGTCAGAACCGATCTCGAACAATATTAGGCTCGGCTCGTGAATATGAGCTCATTTATGTTCGTGAACAAAACTTGTAAAACTCGTGAACATATTCATAAACATAGGCTTGTGTAAGCTTGTTTATATTCATGAAGAGTTAAAACGATCTTGAATACAAACTCAAATCGAGCTCAAACAAAATTTTCTATTAAACAAGTCAAGCCCAAACTTATCAAAATAGCGACGAACTGAGTTCGAGCTCAACTTTTTGAGTTCGTCACGAGTTTTAGTCGAGTTCAAATTGAGCCTACAAACAAACGAGTTCAAACTCAACTTGACTCGGTTCATTTGTAGTCCTAATCATAGCGTGACTTGAGTAGTAGCATAGGTTAACGCATGCATGAATGAAGTTTACTTGCACACACACGCGCACAATGCACAGCTTGTAGCTGAATATATATATATATAAATTACTCTGACATCCCCTCAAATTTCTCTTTATTACTCTCAAATTAAACTTTTTGAAAAATAACCCTCACACCCCTTTAAGAGTTAGGAACCGTTTCTTTTTTTAACTATTTACGTACTTTTACCATTATCCCCTTTCCTTTAGTAACACACCCAGACATTAAAAAGTACTGTAATTTTTATTCTTTATATGATCATCTCTGACAACATCTCTTGCCCTTTTAAAACACAAATCAATGAATCACATAGATAGATACACACAAATAATACATATATATATATATATATATATAATCACCGCCACGACCATCATAACCCATTACTCACAATCAAAACTAAAACATAAAAAACACAACCGTTATCACCACCGCCACCGCACTTACTGGAAGGTGATGACTCGATGTTCTGACTCATTGCCTGAGTTAGCCCAAAGCAAACACCCGTAGTCAAGGCAGAGGTCCACGAAGACGAAGTTCTTGCGCTCGCAATAGAGGTTGTTCTCGAAGTTCACGACGGTTTGGTAGATCGATTCATCACCAACTTGCTCGGTGACAAGGCGGGGGAAGTTCTCACTCTAGGCGACGGTAGTTGCGAAGATCTCACACTCCAATTCAGTATGTGACTCGCTCAATTTCTTGCTTCATTTCTGAATTTTGTTTGCTTTTGCTGGATCATATTATATGATGATCTTGTTCGGCCAGAGTTTGGTGGTGTGGTTGGGATCTCCATGGTTTTCGATCATTTCTAGAACAATGAGGTCAATTGCTTTAATGGAGGCAAATTAGTGAGTTAGACTGACGTCATTAAATGGGTGCTAGGATGACAATTAATGAAATTGATTGAAATTACATGTATCTCCACATTTTTAATTATGAGGTGGCAGCTTATAGTAAGGTTATTTTTGTCCAATTAAATGTAACTTTGACCTTTGATAAATTATGCATATTTAATATTAAATTACGGAGTGAATATATAATTAAATTATGCGAGGGTATAAAGGTCCAAGGGTAGTTTTGGCATTTTAGTTTTTCAAACTAACTCTTCTAACGGTCAACTAACAGCAGGGGTGTCAGAGTAAGATCACCCAAACTTTAGGAGAAGTTGACCAATTTATTTTCATAAGTTTAATCTGTAAGTAATAGTGGGAAACCTAAGAGGGTGTCAGAGTAATTTATTCATATATTTTCTATGTTATGGGTTTGTAGATCATGTCACATACGTCATCCGTTCACATGTGATCGAGTTGGGTTCATAATATATATATGTGACAGATTCATTGGCAACTAGGAGTGCAATTTGGGTTGGGCAACCCGATCCTAATCCAAGCTCAGCCCGATTTTTTACAGGCTTGGACCATTATTTTTACAATCAGTATTGAGCTTGGTTGAAAAACTTCAACCCAAATTTAATTAGGGTTGAGCTTGGGTTGAGGTGCCAACAATCCAAGCTCAACCCGAACTGTAATATTATTTTTATGCATATTTTTTATTTAAATATTTATATATAATATTCAAATTATAATAACATTTTTCTTTTCAACTTCCTTTATTTAAATCTTAATTTATTGTATGTTAAAACTTTGGATAATTAATTTCTTAAATTTTGTTTGTAATTTTTTAGAAATTTGCATTAATTTCTTAATTTTTTGTGTGTTTAGGAGTAATCTAATATGAAACTTATTAAGTATTACTTTAAATTTTTAACATGGAGATTGGTGATATAGATAACCCGAATTAATCCGACTTTCTAACCCGAAATCTCAACCCGAGTTATAAACCCGAGTTTAAAAATTTGTTGAGTAGTTATAATTGAAAGTAGGGTAAGAGTTGGTTTAGGGTTGGAGATTTCATATGTAGGGTTGAGCCTGAGTTGTTCCTCTAACCCGTCTAATCCACTCGAGTTGTAGTCCTATTGACAACAAAGTATTTTTTAAATAAAATAAAAAATCAAGCAAATGCACGCACTCAAACTGACAATATTATCTCTGGCAGGTATCAACGATCAATATTTGACCAGACCATCCACACTATTGCTTATAGATGCAATGAAATAATTTTTCTTGCAATGAAAGAGTGGTATAAAAATGGGGCTAATGAAAGAGGGATATGACCAAATAGACAGGAATTAAGAAATTTGAATAAAACTGAAAAATTAATCGATAATCTCGACATCATGTAATAACCTTTCAATAAAATTGATACTCTTGGTGATGTGTTGGTCTATTTTTTTCTTCAAAATTAAGGGGCTTAAAATGTCCAAAAACCTGTGGAATTCCTTCTTTTGCACACAAGAAATTCATACGCATGCATGTGGGGACAATTTGAAAGGCGACTCTAACCCTTTAACTTTAATGGTATGCTTTCTCTGACAAACCGTTGAGGCTCTGATCTCTAAGTCGGACTGTCCAGTCGCTTTCTTGATCAAACTCTAACTTCTCTGTGCAACGCTGAATGGACCACCCGTCATTTCATAATTTTGAATTGTATTAGTATATATAACTTTTGTGAGATGAGATCAGAGCAAGAAATTCATTTTTTGTTGATACACATGCACTTCACACATTGCAACAAGTACAGTGACTCAATAATGTTACTTCTCAAATTACGAATGATTTCTTTTTATGTAAAATTATCTTCTTGCTTTCTGGTGTTTGGCTCACATCAGGAAAATATTTTCTGACAAAAAAAAAACATTTGACTCTCATTATAAAAAAGTATCAGTGGCATCACCCCACTTATAACTTCCCAATACATCCCGCAGTAACACCAATATTTACCCTCTTGATTCCTAAAATCCTCCACCTTCATAAGCAAATGAGGTATGCCCTCGGAAAGTGGAGGGCCGAACTATGAGTTCCAGTTAAAAGCATCCAGTGCTGCTGGTGCATTCGAATACAAGTTCGGCCCTCCTCTTTCCGAGGGCCAATCATTTCTCAAAGCAAAGAGTTATGATAGGCCCTCCACACATCCGGCCGTGCCGGTGCATTCCGATACAAGTTCGGCGCTCATCTTTCGGAGGGCCAATCATTTCTCAAAGCAAAGAGTTGATGCTTCGAGTGAGACTTATTAATGTCTCAGTTAAAAGCATCTAGTGGTGCTGGTGCACTAAGACTCTCTACTTTAGAAGAGTCGATCATTTCTCTTAAGCATCTAGCGGTGCTGGTGCATTCGGACCCTCCACTTTAGAAGGGTCGATCATTTCTCTAAGCAAAGAGTTATGATAGGGCCTCGGAAGATGGAGGACCTGTCATAAGTCTCTCTCATCATCGTCTCTTTCTCATATTTTTCTTTCTACGATTCCATTTTTTTCTCTATTCATGATGCGTTAATGGACTAGAAAGAAGAGACCTCAATGACCAATTAGTAACAACCTGCACAACCATGCACGTCACATGAGCATTCCTAAATGCTGACTACCTCTGCTTATGTCAATGCAGCATTGAACTTCAAGTTTTATTATCAGGGGTTACATGGAGAAAATATCATAGTTAAAGAAGAAAATTCCAAATTGATCTAAAATAAAATTCGAATTCAAATATTAGAGGTAACGAAAATTCCCTCGTAAATTCTTCTGATAGAACTGTTTAACCATACAACCAACAGTAATTAAATAACAACCAAAAAGAATAATTATTCAAAATTTTACCAAAATAATAAAAAATAAAGAAAGAAAATATGCAAAGGATTTTCAACTTCTCCTTTAACTGTCATTAGTACTGACTTATTGAGAAAAATGGAATAATGTAGTCTGTGCTTCTGCTTATCGCCTCAAGGTGTGCATTATGTATTCAGCATAAAGGTCCCTGCACCAAATCATTTCAGAAACCGTGTTAGGGTTCAATACTAATCTAACAAACAAACGACCAATAGCTTATACAGTGTCAGCCTGTGATCTAGCAGTCTTAGAAATTTCCTGTTTTTTGATTGATTAAGTTCATGCTATGTTCGGTAGCATGGATTGGTGTCTCGGAATTGAAATTGAAGAAAAATTAGTTCAACAAGATAGCAATTCCATGCTACCGAACATTCGTTCAGAATTTTCCATCCATCATACTTGTGAATTTCCCTTTTCTTTGGCAGCCTTATTTCCAAAGGTATTTTGAAATAATATATAATGTATGTGTAGGGTTTGCTCCAGGGATTTTTATTTTTTCAAAGTAGACTTACATAGCATACTGGATGGCATCAGTGGCAGTACTTGAAGGTAAGAACTCATTAACTGCAACCGTTTTGTTCTCATTCTTCTTGTCTGTGCAATTAGTCAAGGTACCACTATTTTCCATACTGCAACTAAACCTCAAAAAGTTTTAAATATGAGATGAAGTTCAATATGTAAAAGTAAAAGGATACAGTCTTCAAAGAAGCGACGGATCTCAGTAAGGCGATGAGGAGCAAGCTCTTTGATGTCAGTGTAGTGCCTATACTCTGGATCATCAGCACAGACTGCAATGATCTTATCATCACTCTCACCCTGTTCAAAAACATGAAGTGCTTATGATGGAGTGTGAACTAGTGGAAAGAGACATGAAAGGGTCTATTTGACTTGGATTTCAAAGAATACCTGATCAATCATTGGCATGAGTCCAATGGCTTTGGCTCGCAGAAAACAACCAGGAAGAACTGGCTCCTATTCAATATGTTAATTGCGTTAGTATGTATAGGCACTTCTGTTGACATGAAGCTCAAACAAGCAGCGGACTTGAAGGACTGAAATGAAGCAGAATGCAAGGTGGCAAATATATTTTATTTCTTTTTCTTTTTCTTTTTTTTTTTTAAGATGGGACATGTTAACAGGTGGAGGATTTGATAATATGGGAATGATTAAAACTCGTCCATTAGCGACTTAGCGGTAACATATTAAAATCAATTTGGAGAAAATCCAAGGGAAAACACTAGAGTCGGGGAAGAAATAGCAATGCAAACTAAATCAAAATGAATGTTATTGTCCTATATCATTTGTAATAAGATGCTGGGGTTATTTATAGTTCTACACAATATGACTGGGGTTTCTTACACTTGATTGAAAAATTCATTAAAGTTTGGGATTCTTAATAATTATTCAAGGATTTTATTGCTTTGGCCTTAAAGTATTTCAGAGCTTTAGAGCCTCTGCATATGTGATAAGCGAGTGTTTCTGCAAGATGGATAATTTCGAAATAGTTTCATATCACCTGCATGAGGACTAAAACATCCATTGGGTCATTGTCTTCACATAGAGTGCGAGGAATGAAACCGTAGTTATGGGGGTAGACCACTGATGAATATAAGATCCGATCAACCTGAGCATTCATTTAAACAATAAAGATAATTAGAAGATTGAGATAGAATTAATGTAGTAGAAAGTTAAAATCAAAACACCAAGATCTCAAAGATGGAAGTACCATAATTTACAGTTCAAGAAAAGGTTAAGTAAGCCAAAGGCTTAAGACTAGGTGGTATAATTTTCAAATCACAAACCTAAGCTAAAAACAACTGCGAATTTGTTTCATGCCTTTTCCTTTGGAAAATATTTCCATACCTTAATCAGTCCTGTCTTCTTGTCAAGTTCATATTTGACCTTACTTCCTTTTGTTATCTCAACAACCTGTGGCATATAGATAAATTGTTCTAACATCACCATAAGGATTAAACTTCAAGTAAAATAGCTAACTAAATTTAAGTATCTATTATCATGTAATAGTTGGAGCTTAACTGGAGTGTTAGGATAGAGGGTAGTCTTTAAGGTTGAGTTGAAAGTGTACAAAAAAAAAAAAAAAAAGAGCTAATGATTTTAGCTAAATGATCTAAATCCTGATCATTAACTATGGCCTTTTGCATCTCCTTTTAAGTTTTAATGAGGAAAATATATGTGAGCAACCCACACGGGTGGCCCAGAGGTAAGGAATTAATCTGGGGCAAACTGTAAGCTTGATGTCCTGGATTCGACTCTCACCGGACGTAAAAACACCCAGGCTTAACCAATATGTGTAGTTTGTGGGTGATTGCGCATATTCATTCGGGGGGTTTCCCTTGCAACCCCGTGTACCAAAGGTCACCAGAATGAAAGGGTTCCATGTAATAAAATATATATGTGTGTGCGCCCGCGCATATGGGAGTAAACTGATATGCACCAAGGCTTCATTTTGCATGTTCCCTTGGCATACTTGAATGTAACAAGGCCTCATTTTGTCAGGTTTATTTGCTATATGACCATATATTCTTGGTTTGAGAATTGGAGTGAAGACTTACACAGTTGAAGATGAGAGGCGCTTCAGGTCCTGCAGGAAAGATTTTGCAACATTATTAGCATACTGAATCTATTTATTTGCAAGTAATCTATTACTATAAAAGATCATCATTAATTGATACCAATCTCAAGATCATGCCAAGGATGAGCAGCAACTGATCTCCTTGACATAGTCGATAGGATCCTCTGATTGAGACGTGGAGTTGGGCGTTTTCCTTGAGAGTCTTGGGCTTCGCTACCATTGGCATCCTCACTCATTTTGACCTGATAAAGAAGACAGATTATGCTAGTTATTACAGCTGCAAATGGTAAATGATAGATTTATGATTTTCTATTGTTCAGACCATGGTTGATAACACTGTTAAATTAATAGCATCAACTACAATAGACAGTAATTTTAAAATCCGAAGGACGTTTTATTGAACTGAAATGCGATTTCATACAAGGAACTGAAGATCAAGATACAGTCATTGATTACTAGGCAATAGATAGTGTTGGAACCCATTTAAGGTCGCAGTAAATGTAATGAAATCATTTAAGGTTGTTGGATTTTATGGGTAATGCTCGGCCATGGCCTTTATGGACTTAACTCGAGCATTTGCTTGATTTGAAGAGCTAAAAGCCTAAAAATGTCCAGCAAGTTCATTGATTTAAGGAAAATATCACTATTGATTCCCTTTATTGTGGTTTTTGAGGATATAGCATCTCTCAGAAAACATTTTTTTTTTAAAAAAAACAAATAATAAATAGAATACGTGGCGGTGATGATCAATCTTTGAAAAAGGAAGCATAAAACATTTGGAAGAGATAATATGTGTTCAATAATCGGATGGAATACAAAGTCCATATTACAATTCAAGTTTCCATGAACCCATCAGATTTGTTCATTTAGGAACCCAGAAATTCAACGACGATATATACATACATATATAAACACATAGTCAAATTTAAGCATTGAAATTGACTCTGAAAAAAAAAAGAATAAACAGAAATGTGATGTAAACGGAGAAACAAAAAGACATACCTGATATAGAAGGAGAAAAAAAAAATGAAGGAAGCTAAAATTGCCGAGGGGAGGAAAGGGATGAGGAGGCAGATAAACAAGGAAAATGTAATGAACCTTGGGTCGTGTGAAGTTTGTGAATGACTGACTAAGTATATATATAAGAGAGAGAGAGAGAGAGAGAGAGAGAGAGAGAGAGAACTGTTAGTCAATGACTCATTTCTGCCTCAGCATTTTCCTCCTCGTGGCAACAAATGAGAAAAGGTCGATGTCCAGATCCAACTAATTCGCCATTAACTTTCGTGGCTACAAATGAGAAAAGGTCGATGTCCAGATCCAACTAATTCGCCATTAAGTTTCAAACCCCTCGTTTTGCAACAAAATAGTAAAATAATAAGTTCTTCACCTTCCTATATTACCCTCAATAGATACCCAGTTACAATTCCATCTGGACATAGAATAAGCCACAAGCTCCATACCTCAAGGAAAAAGGTCATGATATATATATATTACATTAGACAAAAAAATAATGTAACAATTAAAATTGTTAAAAAGTCAATTTTGTTAGTCAAAATTTCTTTCCTCGCCCTATATATATTACATTAGACAAAAAAATAATGTAACAATTAAAATTGTTAAAAAGTCAATTTTGTTAGTCAAAATGTCCCCCCCCCCCCCCCCCCCCCCTATATATGTGAATTCAACAGTGTTGCAAGGATTCATGCATTTGATCATTTACACTATAAACAGATGAAACTTTGCCTTCACCCTTGTTACTACCAAATCACAAAGCAACCTCATGAAACTTTGCCTTCACCCTGTTATGAGGGATTGTTACACCCTATCAACATAAGATTTAAGTAATGAACATCCTTTTGCTTATCCTTTCCTTTTTTCTTTTTCCTTTTTGCGTCGGGTTGGGCTATAAAGGGAACAAATATCTGCCAAGGAAATGCAAGGTGCAAATCAAATTTACCCAATTCCCATTCCAGTTGCTTAAGGTCCTGACGATGCATTCATGCAGATATATATATATTGCGTGCGCGCACAACTAATATGCATATTCACATTCAAGTCTGTACGCAAAATATACACATCTGATGTACAATACAGAGAGAGGCGGTAGCTATTCAATACCCAAAATTAATTGAGCTCCAACTAACAACCCTGTAAATGAAGGCACTCACACACGCAAGTATTTCCTTGCAGGGGAATGGACTCACAAAATTGGTTGATACATAGTTCAGGGCACGTATATGGAGTCAGGCGACATAGATATCATCTGGAGGAGGCTTGAATTGGAAAATGTTTCCTCCAGTGCAGGTCCCCCCCTACTACCACCATCCACACTCCCTTTTGTTATGTCCACCAGCTTCCTTGCAACATCTACCATACCAAGTTTGCCATCTCCACCAAACAACAAGCACCTTGTAGCAAGGTCTGCAACTATCTCTGAGTCCCTAGATATCATCTGGAGGAGGCTTGAATTGGAAAATGTTTCCTCCAGTGCTGGTCCCCCCCTACTACCACCATCCACACTCCCTTTTGTTATGTCCACCAGCTTCCTTGCAACATCTACCATACCAAGTTTGCCATCTCCACCGAACAACAAGCACCTTGTAGCAAGGTCTGCAACTATCTCTATCTGCTCTTGGCGAAAGCATGGCTGCTCATGATAATTAAGAAGTGGGTCCACAATCTCTTCTAGCTTTCCACTCCTAATCTTTTCCAAAGCTATTGTTGGTAGAGCCAAGGGTCTGGCACCTGCAATAATCTCCAGGAGGACCACTCCAAGGTCACAAACATCATTTCTACCAAAAGGTGAACAGTCGGAGTTGTGACGTGAAAGAGATCCATCTCCAAGGCTGGTAGTCAGTAACCCAAACCCAGCAATTTTGACAGAAAAATTTTCATCTAAAAAGATGCAACCAGATCGGAGATCATGGTGGAAGATAGGAGGAGAAATCTCAGACTGTAGGAATGCAAGAAAGCTTGCTGTTTCAGAGGCAATGTTCAACCTCTTGTACCAGTCAAGACCAATCTTTTGTGATTTGCTTTGATGCAAATGTTCCTCCAGGGTGCCATTTACAGGATACTCATAGACCACCAGTGGGGTGTAGCCAGAGTCGATACAGCATCCAAGGAGACGGGCCATGCTCCTGTGTAGAACTGCAGATAAAACCTCCACACGAGATAAAACTTGAGCAAGGTCTTTTTCACTCTCACATTGTACCTTGTGCACAGCTACATCAGACCCATCCCCAAGAATTCCAGCATAGAGTGTGCCCTTAGTGCCATCAACAAGTTTCTGGCCATCTTCAAACCCCTTGGTGGCTCCCTCTAGCTCATGGTAAGCAAACAATCGAGTTCTGGAATCTTTCTGGAACAAGATGCTACTTTGAATGAGGGTTTGATCAAGATCAAAATTACCTGATTTAATAGGCC
The DNA here is from genome assembly GCA_026545225.1 of Cornus controversa. Classification (NCBI taxonomy): domain Eukaryota; kingdom Viridiplantae; phylum Streptophyta; class Magnoliopsida; order Cornales; family Cornaceae; genus Cornus; species Cornus controversa. Next base: position 56,649,569 of record CM048851.1, on the reverse strand, counting down.
GTTTCAATAGACAAAAAAGTGCAGTCAAGGAGGCAATGATGAAAGCTGAAGTAAGAACACCTGTATGTGGAAAAATGCCATGAGAATAATTCTTGCAGCAACAAGTAACAAGATAATTTTCGTGATTGAGATTGTCAAGTATCTGAATTTCCCACTAAAGAAGAAGAGAGAGAGTATAAAAACATCTTTCTATCTTTTCTTTGGTGTATCCAGCATATCGCAATCTTAAATCCTTTGTGAATGACAAATATCTTCAAAGTTCAGACCATAATGCAGAAGAAAATTGAAATGCAAAAGAATTTTTCTTTTGAATACATACCAGCCAGAATTTCCAGATTTTTACTACCGTGTCTCCTCTTGCCACAGTCCTCCCCAAGTAATTCCTTCCCTTCCCTGACACAGGCTGTTGAAGGCATCCAGTACAAAAGTTATAAAGCAGGTCTTTGTCAAACAATTACTTGTGAATTTTGTAGTTATATATGTTAATATCTCTTGTAATACCTACAATATGACAGAAATTTAGTAGAAAATGCTATACAGATTTGCACTGAGCAACTGTTTCAGAGCGCTGTAGGTTAATCAAATGTTGAAGGGATTAAACGTTATAATCTTCTTATCATCGATGTTACAAAACTCAACGTGTGACCAACAAGCTTTAATTCTGCTGGTTTGAGTGGTTATAGGTTATGTTTTCTAGAGTTCTCACTAAGGTTCTTATAGCTTACCAAAAAAGGGTAAGAGAAGAGAGAGAGAGCTAGATTATGTTTATGCATTTCATAGAAAGAGGAGGGGTTTAAAGAAAGCATCCACGTGATAAGTTCTGGCCAGTGATAGCATCTTCTCCGATTGTGGATATCATTCAGAAAGGGCGCAAACAGTAATTTGCTGACTTTGAATGAGGATATCGCTATACACAAATTTTGTGCACCGCGCAACAAGGGACTACAGGTAAAATTCAACAGCAATTTCCTTGATAAAATTAACAATTTCACATACTCCATTATTTGCTAGCTGTAGATAACCCAACCCTTTGTCATGATATAGTTATTGTTGCAATTCTCATTTCCTTTTTTTGATAAGTAATATTTCTGTAAAATTCTCATTTCTATAGTTGCAAGGTTTCTTTGCAGTGTGTTTCTCTGGAACACCTGTGTACTTAATCCACCTTCCTGGGTAGCAATTACATTGCATCACAATAAAAAATTATATTTTTCTGTTTTTAGTTCACTGCTGTTCAAGATTAGTAGTTAGATATATACTACTATTAGTCATACTTTTTCTTCACTCAACCTCCATATTATTTTCAACAAGATGAAATTAAGTTCTGCTTTAAATTCTAGCAAATTATAAAAGAAGCATAGTAATCCCATCATGTTGTGTCTGATTCTGCATCTTGTAGGTTATTGACAAAGCTCCTGCTTATGCAATTAATCTCAGTAAGATCTGAAAAAATGAGAGTAATTTCAAAATGACAAGCCATTCTAACTTCAACATGCCTTGTTTTAATTTTACTAAATTCTTACTGCAATATAAATTGCAGACATGTGGATGATATTTCACAAAAAAGGTATAGTAGAATTGCTACCTAGTCTAAGGATCGAAGATACGTGAGACGGACAGAAAACAAAAATTGCTAGTGCAGAATTTTTGGGGAAAAAAATGTGAAATCAAGATCACCATTTGCATGGAAAAGACTAGTGGGCTCAAGTTGATTGTGCCCAAAATTATTCAGTTTTGTACCAAGAGAAAACAATACGTATGTAAATTTAATGAAGATACAACCGAGATAAAAAGAATAAAGGGAAGGAAAGGAAAATGCTAGTTTCTCTCCAAAAAGCATGTGGAAGCTGAGTTAATACGGTAAAGGAGTATTATTTGGAGTTTTTTAAAAAAATGCCTGAACAGTTTGGAAAGAGCCATGCTCAATAGGACAAAGTAGTATTTCTCATTTAGTACCTCGCTTGATGGCTCACAATGCAATAGAGAAACAGTGTCTTCTGAGGGCCTCAAGACTCTCATTTTACTAGCAGAATGCAAATGACGAAAATTAGACTGCCGTCATTATCATAGCAAGGATCCTAATTCAGCTATGTTGAGTTCAAATGAAGTGGAACTGAATTGTTCAAAATATGAAAGAAATCAATGTCCCACTCAAATGGATGCAGGAATTACCTCCTAGTGACTAATCTAATTAAGTGAATAAACTCACATTTAAATTGAAATGAACTCACTTAGAATGAAAGCTAATTCTTGGCCAAATTTCAAACAACAGTACTAACATTACGAAGCATATGGGTTCAGAGTAGACAATTAACAGCAGCGATATGGGAAAGGAAAAGCAACTCACATTTAAAGCATCCAACTCCTTGTGCAAACCCATCACCCACAAACCCATCCTGACATTGGCACCTCATTCCTGATGGCACTGATGTGACATTGATAATGTATGCATTGGAAGCACAGGCTGCTTTGGATGAATTATTTGGCACTGCCCATTCCAACTTCACGCCACGTGTGCCGGTAATACTGCCCGGAGGAACAACCCAGCACGAGAATCCCCTGCACCCAAACTGTGAAAATACGGAAAACCCATCTCCGGCACGCCAAGCACTGCGATCGTAGAGTGGGTAACAGCAAGAAGGGTAACCACCTCCCCTGCCATCACAACCATGCATGAGGGTTTTCTCACAATCTGCTTTGCACAGTGAAGAATCCTCACAGTCATACAAACCCAAAATGTTGTCAACCGATATGCCAAAATAGTCATTACCTTCGAAACCGAATGAATTCAAACCATTGTAGTCGCGACAGGATGAGGTATTTGGGAAGTCCACCAACACACCGTCAGAGAAGAATTGGAGGATTTGATAGCTTTGGGAGGCGATGTTGAGAAAAAGTGAGGTTGAATTGAAGCAAGAGAGACGGAAGGAGTCAGAGAGTGACCCACAAGAAGTGTTGACATAAAAAGGGTATGGGATTTGGAAAGTCCCACATTTCTCACCGCACTGATTTGGTTGAAAAGGGTATAGTGATGGTTGTTCGTGCTGTTGCTGTTCGTGTGTGAGAGAATGAGAAATGGGTAGTTGAATTAGAAGAAATCTGAGGATGATAAAGGAGCCAAAGAGGAGATGATACATATACGGAGACATGGCAAATTGGCAATGCAAGTTGACTAATTAGAAAGGGAAGAAAGAAATGGTGGTGAGTTGAAGTAATTGTAGTTTGTGGTGGTGGTGGTGATGGCTGTGAATGAGAAGGTGGGGATGAGAAACCATGGGATGAGAACATTGTTAGAGAGAGAAAGGGGGTTGTATCGAAGAGGGAGAGGAGGGGGGGTTGGCTTGGAAGTAAGGGAAAAGAAGACGATTTGTCTGTGGAATGGGCTACAGCCTTACTCATAGGGTTGCTCGCGACATGCGAGCGCGTCGTTGTTTAGAGTTGGAAGCCCCGCTCCGGCGTTCGCTCCTCCTCTCTCTCTCTCTCTCTCTCTCTCTCCTCTCCTCTCTCTGTGATTCTATATACTGTAGTATATATTTACTAATATAAGTTTCCCTATGTGACTTCGAGATTCGATTAGGTTGCGAATTTCGGAATGTCAGCATGTATGTGCGTTTATATACTTTTAAGCATTAATTTTTGTGCATTGGAAAAGTGCAAGAAAAGCCCTCTGGAGTCTCGAAGTTGCAACTTCAGCACGATTTTTTTTTTTATAATGTTAGGAGGGCTACAAATGAACTGGAGCCAGTAGGCTCGTGAACAAGCTCATTTACCTAAAATTTATTATATTTTAAATTCAAACTCTAGCCCAAGTTAACATATACCAGTATTTCACAAGCCCAATTAATTATTTAATGTTTACAAGATCCATTAAATCAATAGCCCATAAATTATGCATAATTCATCTTGCATGAGATGAAAAACCCTAAACACCACAACAACAGCGGCATAACTTCTTCACTGCACTCCATGCCGACAACCCCTCTCCTTTCATTGAACTCAATGCCTGCACAACTCTTCACTGCACTCCATACTGGCAACCGCTCACCACCACGACTGCTGCACTCCACCAGCAATGTCAAGTTTCTCTCTCTTTCTCTCTTCCTCTCCCTACTTTTGATGGAGAATCCTTATGGATCTGGTGTGAAGTCAAGAGTTGTGTGAAATGAAAACATTGAAAGTGATATGGGAAGTCCATGAATGGGTGACGAAGATTCTCAATTTGGTTCTTTGAGGATTTACACAAGCTCGAGTGAACCGAGATCGTGCTTGTCAAAAAGCCTTTGAGCCTAACCTAGCGAAACTCACTCGAGCCTGAGCTGAGCCCTAACACCTTGTTAGCCTTAGCAAGTCGAGTCTGGAGAGCCCAAAGCTTAGCTTGGCTCATTTGCGACCCTAAATGTTAGTCCCTCGTCTTCCAAAAATTAGCAAAATACACTAACACAAAAGTTCATTTATAAATGGCATTTAAAATAGGGACATGCCTTGCACTTGAAACATTACTAGTCTATAATGACTTGTATATCTAGAACAACACAGAGTCCATTTTTTATGTTTTTTTTGTACCCAAACTGTGTGGTCACCGTTATAACCAATGGAATCAAATTAGTTTCACGGTTCACCTCTAATATATTATATAATAAATATTATATATATAAAGTATAATATAAAAGTGTAAAACTAGACTATTAGTATTATACTAGTACACTTGCAACTTACTTATTTATGTTAATTTATAATATTATTAGTTATATAATATATTTTATATATAAAAGGTTCGGTCCGATCCTCAAGGACATGAAATTAGAACCGAACCGTTAATTCACAGTTCCATTATTTTGAAACCGTGACCGATATTATGCACCCATGTATATAACTTTAATTATTCGTGTTACCCTTATTTGCCTACGGCACTATAAAAATATAATGTTATTTGAGGGGTGTGAGGATAGATGGATGTGTTTATGAATTTAGGTGTGAATTAGGTGAATTGTAACCGTTTAATGATAGGTAGAGGAAGTTATTTTATATTGTACATAGATATAAATATTTTGAATAATAAGATTAATTTTTTAAGCATTTTTTACGATTAGAACGTGTTTTTTTTGGAGAGAGATTTAAACACTTAAATGTAATATAGATTTATATTTATATGCTTTGTTGTATTCCTTCTCTACGCGAACAACGTTTCCCCTGTGTTTATATGATTTGTTGTATTCCTTCTTTCTCTCTAGCGTAACGGCAAAAATCTTCACCCTCATCTCTTCTTTCACTTCTAGTTTATTCTCTTTCTCCTTCTCCCTCGAAGTTTTGTACAAAACATAGAGATTTTTTTAGCTCTATGATGCATAAGGGTGGTTCTGTAATAAATGGGTGCTTGTATTTCAATCCACGAAGATTTGACTATCATTTGGGAGTAAAACTGAAAAGCTTGTGATTCAGTTCCTTGGCTTGTGTTGGGTTACTAGATTTAAAGCAGTAGTGGGTCGAACCTGCTTCAACTCTAGGTAGATTGAAGTTGCAACTTTGGAAAAGTTCTAAGTATTTTTTTTTGGCACTTTCGCCTTTTGTGCCCACTTTTACATTAAGTTCATTCAATGCATATTAAATAAACAATATAACCTAATACATTCTGGGTGCAACATTTTACGTTATAGATATAACACTCGTGTAATATATTGCAACACCATTAAATCTATAATTCAACATATTTATGTAATTATTACATTATTGATTTAAATTGCATTGATGGTTTAAATGCATCGAAACTAAACTCCCACCAGATCCCCTTGCACATTAGAAGTAACCTTCTCCTCTTGCACATTAGAAGTAACCTTCTCCTTTACAACTGATGTATTATTGTATAATTGAGACAGGTGTCCTTTTATAATAGATGAAATAAATAATAAAAAACAATACTTAAATATTCACCTGTTAGTATTTATCATGTCCTGACCACCAATTAAAGTGATGTGTTTAGTCTCCTAAAAAAAAATTCAATAAATATTATTTTATTTTGCCATCTTATCAAATTCCAATAATACCATTAATTCATATATTTTCATGTTAATTTTAAATCTCCAAAACTTTTAACTTTATCCTTTATAATTTTAAATTTTTACAATTTGTTGAGTTATTGTACATTTTTTTATTTTCTCTAAAAAAAATTATTTATCAAATTCCAATAATACAATTAATTCATACATTTTGATAAATATTTTCATATTAATTTTAGGGAGGCGATATTCTCACTCTTTTTTTTCTACATTTGCACTCATATGTTAAAAGAAATGATCATTTAATCCTAACTTTTTAAGTCGATGATTATTATTTTTGTAAATTACACAACTGCACTTTCATATTTTCTCTTTCTGACTCCAATATTTAATTTTTTCGGATTAAAAAAAATGCAGAAAAAGAAGAAGTTATCGACAAAAAAAAAAGTTATATTTGTTAAATAAATTATCTCTTTTGACAAGACCAAAATTTTTTTTTTATCAATGTTGAATAAATTATCTTTTTTAACAGGACTGAAAAAAAGAATCCAAAAAAATAAAAGGGGTAAAGAAGATAAAAAAAAAAAGGTTAAAGTTTATAGTATAAAGGGTAGTTATGGTATTATAAAATAAAAGATAATGCATTAATGAGTTAAGAGACTTTAATTTTTTGTCATTTTTTAAATAAAAAAAATATACAAGTAGAGTGCAATCATATAAAAAGGGAATGCGAATATCGCCTCCCTAGTTTTATATAATAATAGTTAGATATTACAAAGGGAAGTCATATAGGCACTCCTTTTTTCTACAATTGCCCTCTACTTTTTTTTTTCTTTTTAAAAAATTGACAAGAAGGTTCTTAAGCTTATTAATACTCATCCCTTATTTTATACTACCATAACTACCTTTCTCACTAAAAAGGTTTTAACTTTTTTTTACTTAGTTTTGTCAATGAACATTTCACTAGAAACTATTTTAAGTTTCAAACCATCACGGGAAATAAAGACTTGCAACAAAAAAGAAAAAAACCAAAACAGGGAAAAAAATATAGGAGAGAAAGAGATGAACAAAATCTGATATCTCTTGCCACTAACATGTATATACAACTTTTCAAAGAGAGGCGGGCCAAAAATAAGCAGTCACGTGACCCAACAGAAAAAGGATGTTCCAGATAAAACGAATAAAAATAGAATTAACCTCCAAACCATCACAAAGAACATTATTTTTTTCTTTTTCTTCTTTCTTATTTTCATCATTTTCTTTAATAGAAAACATGAGAGATAATTAAATGATTTCCTTACTCAAATTTATAGTTGTAAGTTATATAAACATCATTTTCTAGACCGACATTAATGTTAAATACAAAATAATTGAAAATTAAAAATAAAAAAGTAAACTAATCAAACATATTATTATGATGATTCAAAAATTTCAACGTAGCAAAAAATATATAAATATCTTAGATACTTCTTTGAAAATATTATGCAAAATTAAATGTAAAGAACTCCAATAAACGCTACTAAATTACAAACATAACACATTGCAAGGATAACGATTTATGATTTAAAACTAATGCCATAAGAATTAAAAAAAAAAATCGCATAAGCAATCAACGATAATTGATATAATTAATTCTAAATTTTGATAAACAAAATAAAATAAACTTGATGTTGTGTAATTTTACAAATAAAATAATCATTATAAAAAATTTGATAGGACATCATCAAGTTTACTCTTGTAACAATTTTAAAACAACATTAAGTTTTTTGGCTAATAATTTTGATAAGAAATGGTCTTACTTTTGAGGGTCAGTCCAACTTTTACAACTGGTCCTACTTGATGTTAAATAAGTCCAACCCGTCCTACTTTACTAATTCAATAAGGAAACTTCTGTTTTGGTTTAAATTGATTTATAAAAATCCTTGGAACTTTTAAAAACGGACCAAAAAGTATTGAGGATTTTATCAACTATAAATATTACTCTATGTTTTCTCTACACTTATGCTTTCAAAAACATTGTTTTTAGAGAGAGAGCTTTTGAGAAGTATTAAGGCATAAAATTTCCTTTAAATTTATTTGTTGATCAAGGCATTGGTTTGTTTGTGAGGAAGGAAAAGATAATCGCATTACGAAAGGGACAAAATATTTGTGGAGTATTCATGTTCTTCCCGCTACCCTTCTACAATGTTGTGACGTTAGCTTGAAGTCTGCAGCAATTGGGCGTAGAGTTGCAAAAATAAGTCTGAGACGTTAAGGCTTTGGCGGAGTAAAATAAGTGTTAGAGTCTGTTGTACTTTGCTTCGAGTTGATGAACTAAAATTAAATTAATCTAAAAAATTAAGCAAACGAGCAAATATACTCACCCCCTCTAGGTTTAAATCAAACTTTCGTAGCCCCTTTTTACACTGCGTTACTCACAATCTATGTTGAATAAATTATCTTTTTTGATAAGACCCAAAAAAAATGTTATATCTCTCAAATAAATTCTCTTTTGATAAAAAAAAAAAAAAAGTACCCAAAGAATAAATTATCTTTTGATAAAAAAAAAAAAGTACCCAAAGAATAAATTATCTCCTTCGACACGATAAAAATAAAAAAAAAGTATGGTACACAAAAACTCAAAAAAAAAATGTACCCAAACAAAAGTTTATCTCAGAATAAAAAAAGTACAAAAAAAAGACCTAAGAAAAAAGTTCTCTCTTTTGACTAAAACCAAAAAGGAAAAAATATTACCAAAGTAAAAAGAAGGTAAAAGGAATTAAAGTTTATAGTATAAAGGGTTATGGTATTATAAAATAAGGAATGATACCTTAATGAGTTTAGAGACTTTTTTGTCATTTTTTTTAAAAGAAAAAGGCAAATAGAGTGTGAATATCGCCTCCCTTTTCAAATTACTAAAACAAAGAATTGGAGTTAGGATTTTTTTTAGTAGAAAAAAAATTGGGAGCATTATGTCGGACAAACTCTTTGAAGCATAAGAAATATCTTTCTCATTTAACCTGGAGGGACGAATTTATGTAGATCCCATCCGCCCTCACTGAATTTTTTTATTTGTATTTTATACTTATAAATTATGTAAAATATTGGAAGTGTCCCCGCTAAAATTATGAAAAAAATCTAATATATAAATGAGAGACGATATTCACACTCCTTTGTTTCTACAATTGCATTAAATGATATATATATTTTTTAAACCCTTATCTCCAACCTTTGGGCTCTGTTTGGATAAACACAAGAGAAAAGAAATAAGAGGATAACATTAGTTATAAGAAAAAAGAAATGAGAAGAGATGATAGCAAGAAACTCTATTCATGTTTGAATAAATAGGAGTAAAAAGAAATGAGATGATAGCATTCTAGTTTGAATAAGATAGGGGAGAGAAAGGATAACGACTAAATTACTATCATATCCTTTGGGACATGAGTGGAATAACAATTTTCTATTTCTAATTGTTGAGAGCAGTTTCAAAATTATGAAAGTATTACTTAAATACTATTATTTTCTGGGAGGTCATATTCGTCCTCCTCTTTTCTACAATTGCACTCCACCTACTTTTTTCTTTTAAAGAAAATGACAAGATAGTCCCTAAACTAATTAATACATCATCACTTATTTTATAATACCACAACTACCCTTTATACTATCAAGTTAAACTCTTTTTTACCTTCTTTAGTTTCTTTAATTTTTTTTTTGATCCTATCAAAAGAAATAATTTTTTTTTTATCTTTTTTACTTTCTTTAGTACTTTTTTTTTGTCTTGTCAAAATAGATTATTTATTCAATAAAAATATTTTTTTTTTGCTTCTTCCAATAGAGATAATTTATTCAATAGAAATCATTTCTTTTTTGAACCTATCAAAAGATATAATTTACTGAATGACAGTAACTTTTTTTTTTGGTACTCTCAATATAGATCGTTTATTCAACAACAATACATTTTTTTATGTACTTTTTTTTTGGGTCCTGTTAAGAGAAAATTTATTCAATAAGGATAACTATTTTTTGGGTACTTTTTAATTTTTAATTCCTATAAAAAGAAATAATTTATTCAATAGAGATATTTTTTTTTATCTAATGCCAAAAGATATAATTTCTTTACCAGATATATATCTATATATATTTTTTGGTTTTGAAAAAGAGAGAATTTTTTTTTTGATTAATTTTTTCTGAGCATTTTTTTAGATCCAATCAAAAAAAACCAAAAACATTAAAGATAAGAGACAAATAAGATGTCTGAAAAGATAGTTTAGTATTTTGAAAAAAGTTAATCATTCACATTTGAAGTGAAGGTTAGAAGTGACATTTCTCTTAAGATTGGAGTGCAAACGTAGAAAATGAAAGTGCGAATATCGCCTCCCTTATTTCCCTCCTAATCTTCTCATTTTTGGAAGGATAGAATATGAGGAATAAGGAGGGATAGCTACCCCTTCTTATTCCTCCTTATCATTTCTTTTCTTTTAATGAAGTCTATTCAAACATAACATGACCTATCATCTCTTTTATTTTCTCTCCTTATCCTCCCAAATCTCTCAATCCAAACGGAATGTTAGCGTCTCTCGTGTTTTTTCTTAACCCCCTCTCTTTCTCTCGCGCTTCTTGCCTCTTAAAACTTTTTTTTTTCTCCTTTTTATCTAATCTCTCATATTTCTCATGTGATTTTGATAATTATCTTTTTAAGTAACAATAGAATATCTCACAAATGAAAAAATGGTTGAGTTGGATAAAGTAATATATCTCGTTAACATGGGAAGTATTGAAGAATTATCATCAAAACTATATGAGCCGTTAAACTCATTCCATGCTAATGTTGAAGGTAATTTTTTTCTTTTATTTCTCTTTTTGTGTCATATGCTTTTTTGAGTTTGGATTTTTCCCCTATGTGATTTTTAAGAATTAATTTAGAAATATTTTTTAATCTTGAAGTTTACCAAGTTGATAATAAAAATCTTATTTGTTTTTATAATAAAATTCCAAGAACACATTTTGTGAAGAAAAAATAAAAAGAAAAATAAAAAAGCACATTGCATTCAGTAATAAAAGTATTGAGTTGAACAAATAAAACAGAGGACATTGCGCTCATCTACCATATTTTTGTCAACTCTATTATAGTCTCTATAGTGGCGCCCATGGAAATAGGTGATGGTATAATAGTCAGAGATGATGATGGTCATCTTATAAAGATAAAGATGACACTGGTATTCATGGAGAATAAAGCAGTGATTCGGTGTTGGATTATTTGAAGATATCGGTCAAATGCTTTGTTTTTGTAAGGAGTCTTCCATCGTATTGACTCCTCCTCACTCGTGTAATATGGGTGAGGGTAGAATTGCTTTGAAAGGTAATATGGGTGAGGGTGAGTGCTCTGTTTGGCCTGGCTGGCTTGAAGACTATGAGACTGGAATGTAATATTTTGTCTTTCTGATGCATTATGATATTGTGACTGAAAAAAAAAATTATGATACAAAGGTAAAATATTAGAAATTTCTGTACTCCCACCCACCCACCCACCCACAACTAGGGGTGATAATTCGGATTTGCGGGTCGTAGTTTGAAGACGAACACGATACACTTATTAAAGTGCTGACACAATACGACTTGTGTAATCCTTTTATAGATAGGTTCTGCCACTAATCTACCACTTACTTTTGTTTACGTATGCCACAATAATAATATTTAATTTACAATAATAAAAGTTTGAACGTAATAAAGTTTGAAATATTAATTAAATTACAATAATATTTTCCTCTCATTTTGAATATAACAAACAAACGTTATTAATTATATTAACTAAGTAATTAAATCAATAATACAATTTTCACTATCTTGAAATCAAATAAAAAATTTAATCACATTCAAATAATAGAGCATTTAGAACAAACATTAAGTATATATCTTATCAAATTAACATATTTTTTTTATATATATTAATGTTGAAGTATTATTGACAAAAAATAAAAAAGTGGTCTAACTTATATTTCTTTAACTATTATATGTTATACTATATATCTCGGGACAATAAAGAAAAACTAATTTCATAAAGTTAGATATTCACATTAAATGGTTTAAACTAATCAATTATTCTAATTGATTTTTCAGACACTTAACTAATTAATCAGAATTTGAAAAAATATAAGAAAATGGTTTAACTTATATTACTTATAACCGTTATATGTTATACTATATATCTCAGGATACTAAACAACAATTATGGCCATCATTCATAAATACATATATATATATCCACCAAATATTACCTGCACCCTAACCCTAATAATCTGATATATATTTACATCTCTTTTTGAAAATTAAATAATAAAGAAGAAAAGAAAAGACATTATTTTCTTTAGTAATCATCATTCTCTCTTTTCATACATGACTTACAACACTTAAAGAGTGTATCTCAAACATTTCAAAGCTAAACATAGTCAAACCTCATGGTCAAGTATGACACAATCAAATTCACATCGGTGTAACATAAAAGAATTGATTACCGCATGAATTTGATAGAGACGAGTTTTTAGTGAGTTTTAATTAATTTAGTGAATTTTATTGATTTCTTAGAGACCATTTAGTATTAGTAATTATTCATTTATAAATTGCACATTCATGTCTTTATTAAAAAAGTGAGTAGTTATTTTTTACTAAATCAATGAATACTAATAGATTTAAGAATTAAATAAATGAACATTTATACTATATATAACATATTAGAAGATAATATATATATATATATATATATATAATACACGTCAGAACAAATAGTGTGAAAATATATGTTTACATGTTTTTAATATTCTAAAACAAATTTACAATATTAAGCTTTATATTTTTTACATTTTAAAATAAATTAATAAATATTAATGATAAACGGGTTAAGCGGGTCGATTCCATCTGTGTTGACCCGACACGACTCGTTAAATTAAACTGGTTATGTGGGTTGAACCCGAACCCAATACTTTTTTTTTTGGTGTCGTAATTATGTCGACCTGTTTATGAGTCGAACCCATTTAACCCAAACCCAAACCCATGTCGATTTCGAATCGTGTTGGCGGGTCGTGCCAAATTTTGCCACCCCTACCCACAACCAATGAGGTATTGTTATTTTCTATTACAAAAGAGAATGAAAAGTTTCTGGCTATGGGTGGTGAGGGGTATGAATCCTTCAGCTTGTATAACACAGTAAAAAAAAGTTAAAGTTTACACTAAAAATGACAGTTACTGTATTATAAAATAAGGGATAATATATTAAGGAACTGAAAAATCTTTTTATAATTTCCTTCATAAAAAATGAGAAGTGAGATGCAATTGTGAAAAAAGAGTGGAAACATTGTCTCTCATAATATATCGTGTAGAAGTTATGAGTATTCATACCTATCGAAGAGCATTGGTCTAGTGGTATCTCGTGTAAAAGTTAAGAGTATTCAAACCTCTGGAAGAGTATTGGGATAGATCTTTGCCTAGTTTTAAAAAAAAATTATTTGCTTGCAGTGGATTACAAATATTTCTTATTGAACTAAAATGAATATAGTTAGATCCGGATGTGTTGACAGATCTATATTAAACTATGATATAATCATAAACTTAACAGGATGAATTATAAGAGGGGGTATAACCCCCTAATTATGAACATAGTCATAAATGAATAATACCTGGTTGTATTAAAAACTGGGGATAAGAACAAAGAGAAACTTGTATTGAACCCACATTTTCTCTTTTGAGAATTAAATTTGTATTTATCATTATACACACTATATAAATAGTTATACGATGACACTTGAGAGTAGACCTATCAATGGATCGGATTTTGATTCGAATTCGAGTCAATAATTAGGATATGAATTGAACATTTAATCCGATAATCCGTTAGCGATCCGAATCCGATTATCCGTTAGCTAAACAAACTGGATATGGATTATGGTCGATTTGATTCAATAATAATCCTATCTGAAATAATTTAATATATAATTTATTTTAAATATATTATCTAATGTTATAACACATAACCTATACATACTATTTAATTTTTTTATTATTATTTCCTTCTTATTCTTCCTTCTCTCTATTTTGTCTTTCATTATAGTTTTTTTCTTTAATAAAAAGTCAAATATTTACATTTCTACTACTTTTTTCTTTATATTTTATTTTTCTTCCCTATTTTTTTCTTACTCATTATTTGTTAATCTTTTTTGAAATTAAATTTTTTTTTTAAATTATATTTTTTTGGGATCGGATATCCAATTAATAACAAATTGGATATAGATTTAATTATATATAATTTGTCAGATTATCGGATCGGATCGGGTCACCCGTATTCCTTATCGAGTTCGGATCGGATCAGTTTGATTCGATTCGAATCCAATCCGTTTATAGATCTACTTGAGAGAATGTCTCTATCGTTGATGAAAAAGAGAAGTAGAAGCTAAATCAGGAAGTTGGTACCCCCAACTTCCTTTAAACGCTCTTTTTGGATTCCGAATCTCTTCCGCCTTACCAATCCAAACACTTTCTAAAACGACTTTTAAGCTTGAAAAGCCGAAAGCCGCTTTTCAAAAGTCAATCCAAACAGGGCCTAATATGATAAAAAAATATATATTTAAGAGAGGAGAATGAAATAAAAGTAATAAATGTACAGTAATATACTCACAATCGCAATTTAAGTTAGGTTAAGTGCAAAAAAATCTCCTCGCTATATATAGAATGTGCAAAAAAAATTCATACAATAATTTAGTATGCTTGTATAACTCCCCACTAATTGTGTCTGATGAGCAAATACTCCCCTCCGACAACTTTATGTTCAAAAATACCTGTTGATCGTTGTCGTGTTTGATTTATTTTTTTTAAAAAAAATTTGAAATTACCTTTTGCACTTTAGAGTAAAGTGCAAAAAATCCCTCACTATATGGAAAATGTGCAAAAAAACCCCTCGATATATTTAAAATGTGCCTCCCCCGATATTCAATTAACCCCTTGTAATTTTCAAATTATGCAAATAAGGACAAATCGTCAATTTGCTTGTACAGAAATTAGAAAATGACAAAAACAACTAAAGTATTAAAAAATATATAATAATAAATGTCCAAAATAGACAAGGAGTTTTTCGAACAACAGAGATCTATTTGCACATTTTCTACATAGCAATGTTTTTTTTTGCACTTCACCCTATAATGTACAAAGGGTAATCTCAAAATTAAATTTTTTTTTTTTTGAACAAAAATTCGCTTAAGTGGGTATTTGTTTATCAGAGATAACTAGTGGGGGTTATATGAGCATACTAAATCATACGGGTGTTTTTTGCACATTTCGTATATAGCTAATGTGTTTTTTCCATTTACATTTTTTTTAATATTGTAAGGGTATTATTGTTATTTTTTAATTTCGGTACTAAAAAATTAACAATTTGAAAATTGTAGAAGGTTATCTGCATAATTTAAAAACTGTAGGGTTATTTGAATATCTGAGGGGTATTTGCAAATTAGAGAGGTTTTTTTTTTTTTTTTTTTTTTGCACTTAACCCTTTAATTTAATTTAAGGGATGAATGAGATGCAGATAAATTAAACACCTCACAGGTTAATGCATTTACATTACATATCATAGTAAAGTCGTCAACTTCTCTCCACAAAGTGATCGGCGTCGTTTCCACACATAATGTCAAATAGATGGTCTTCTGTTCTGAATTCTCATATCCTCTTTTTGAACTTTATTTACTTTCTCCATGCCCACCAGTCACACCCACCACTACCCCTCCCAAACCACCATTAGTACCATCTTTTTTTCTATATAATCAATATAATAGTTTCATAGTATATAGTATACAGAGAAGAAGAGGAGGAGGAAGATTAATAACTTTATAGATTCTATCAGTACCCACAATCAATACCAATTGGGTTTAATGGATTTGGGAGATCGGAATCAGGGTGGGTCGATAGGGAATTACATACTGGGACCCCGAATCGGGTCGGGTTCGTTCGCGGTGGTGTGGCGAGCTAGACATCGGCAATCAGGTATGGAAGTCGCAGTGAAGGAGATAGACAAGAAACAGCTCAGCCCCAAAGTAGCCGAAAATCTCCTCAAGGAGATTTCGATTCTCAGCAACATTCGTCATCCCAACATTGTTCGCCTCTTTGAAGCGATCGAGGTTCTCTCTTTGGTGTCTTTTATCTCATATTTCTTTATGTTGTTACTTTCTTATATGGATGTTTATGTAAACAAATATACACATGTACTATTTCAATGAAGTTAAATGCTAGCATTATTGGGTTTTTATTTATTTTTTATAATTCAGACTGAATACAGAATTTACCTTGTTTTGGAGTACTGTGACGGCGGTGACCTTGCCGGTTACATTCATCGGCGCGGAAAAGTTTCCGAAGCTGTTGCGAAGCACTTCATGAGACAATTGGGTATTCTTAATCTCACCCACTGACTGTGATCATGGTCTTAATTCATTATTTTTATTTTTAGAATCCCTTCGTTTCTTTTTTTTTTCTTTTTCCCTTTTACTCTTTGTTGTTGGGAAGGAAAAAGGGAACTTTGTTAGTCTTGATTATGGATTATATTTGTTCAGCTGTGGGACTGAAAGTGCTCAACGAGAACCGTCTCATTCACAGAGATTTGAAACCTCAGGTATTATTGATTTTTGTTGTGCTGTTGTCTAAAATTCATGGTGCTGATTGATTTAAGTACATGATTTCACAGATATTTTGAATGGTTCATTTACACATAAATTAGCTGTGTTATTGTGCTCTTCATTTGGGGGGGGGGGGGGGGGGGCGCGTTGGTTGAAAGGTTTGATTATAAGTATGAATCACGTTTTAGTTCATTAGTTTCCGAGCATTTAGAATTGATTAATTAGGCTGTGATTTTCATAAACTCAACTAAACAGAGCTTTGTACTAATTAGTCTTTAAGCATTTAGAATCGGATCATGAAACTAAGATTGATGCCTGTCACTTCTGGGTTATTTGTTTGATAAAATATGCTGAAACTTGCAGAACCTACTTTTGTCAACTAATGAAGCTACTCCACTACTGAAGATAGGAGACTTTGGTTTTGCAAGGTATGGCTATATGAATACTGCTTATAATTATTTGAAAGATTTATCTTTTTAGTTGATATTACATCCACCAATGTGAAACTTAATGTCTTTTTAGGAAACCGGAAAAGCTGGTCAGCTAAAGATAGTCCACCATGCTACCTATTCTTAATATTTAGTGATGTAAATGAGCTTTATGGTGGGTTTTGTTTTCTTCTATTAATTTGGGTATAAAGTCATGCTTTCAAATCAATGCACCAGAGTTCAACTATTGGTGGCATGTGAACCCTGTTTGACCGGCCACAAGAATTTCCCAAATAGCCTTGAAGACTTGATTTTGCATTCAATGCTGGAAATGAAATAATCAATTATGTTTTATTAAGCCAAGACCTGCCTTTTCTTCCTAAGAGTTTGCTTTGGGAGCACAACGTTCTATAGGCTCGTGTAGGGTTGACTTAAATTCCTATTGTGATTAGGTTTTCATTATAGAGTTTTATCTTATGAGGTAATTTCTTAGTAGATAAGTTTTGGTCTCAAGAAAGGAAAGTTGTTGTTAAGCTTGTCTTGGTCTCTAAGGAATTGTAATGCTTGTCCACCAAATTGAGTTTTGGGCTCTATAAATAGTTACTTATGTTATAGGTTGAGTCTCATGAGGGAGCTTTTGTGTAGAGGCAATACTTTCATTGTAATTAAAAAGTCACAACTCTTGCATAGAGGCAATACTTTTATTGTTTTGGAGAGGGCAACTCTTGTGTAGAGACAATACTCTTATTGTTTTGAGAGGCACTTAGTGAGAGAATTCTTATTTAGAATTTGTGATTTCCTATTGAGTGAGATTGGGTGTATAAGGGTTGAGAGTTGAGTGTACTCTTTATACAATCTTTCAACTTGTATTGTTACAATCTATATAGTGAAATCAGGCTCTTCGTGGACGTAGGCTTGTCTAGCCGAATTACGTATAATTTTTGATGTGTTCTTTCAAATTGTTTCGTGCTTGTTTACTTATCGTCACATCATAATATTTGGTGGTACTTGATTGGAGGATTTTTTTCTTAACAAATTGGTATAAGAGCTTCAAGGTGCACACAAGGTGTTTGATAAAAATCTTGTTTAGATTTTTTCTTCATAACACAAGTGTTGTTCGTCTTGGGCACTTGTGACAATCATGACATGTAATATTGTCACACTGTACAAGGTGGAGAGATTTGATGGTAAGGGTAGCTTCTTCCTATAGTAAGGGAGGGTGAAGGACATTTTAATTCAATAAGGCTTAGCCCGGGCGTTGAAAGGGAAGGATGGAAAGCCAGAAAAAATGTCAGTTGACGATTGGCAGAATATAGAGTCAAGGTGTGTTAGCACTATTTGACTCTGTATTGGGATTAACATCATTAACAATGTTAATGGAGAGTATTCAACGCCGAAATTGTGGGAGAAGTTAGAGAAGCTCTATCTAGTGAAACGTCTCCCTACTAAACTCAATCTGAAGCAGGATTTATACAAGCTAAAGATAAAGGAAGGCGGAAACCTATTGGAACATATGAATGAATTTCATGAAATTGTTGACCAACTTGAAAAGGTTGATGTGAAAATTGAAGAAGAAGATAAAGTCCTATTGCTTCTTACTTCACTTCCAGATTCTTATGAGAATATAGTGACACTACCGTTTTGTATGGCAAGGATACGCTGAAGATGGAGGAAGTTGAGTTGACTCTCTTGTCCAACAACAAAAGGAAATCTCTCGTTGATGAGAGTTCAAGTTCGGTTATGGTTGCTTATTGGCAGAATAAGGGAAGACAGACCAACCAAGGATTTAGTAATAGCAGCAGGTCTAGATTAAGGGGTGGAGAAAAGGGTAAGCAGTATCACATATGTCGTGAGTGGGGCCACATTAGGAAGAGTTGTCCACTTGTAAAGCAGAAGGATGATGGCGGCTCCAAGAATGGATCTACCACATATGCTTGTGATAATAACCTTGGGGATGTTCTTACAATTTTCAAAGGTGACACTTTTGCTCAACATGAGTGGTTTTTAGATTCGGGTTCATTGAACCATATTTGCTCCGTGAAAGAATGTTTTGATTCGTTTAAAGAACTTGATAGTAGTTTTTTGACATTGCCTAATGGTGGCAAGTGTGCCATTGAGAGTGTGGGAACGGTGAAGTTCAAAATGTTTTATGGGGTGGGGCACACTTTGGGGAATGTTGCTTACGCACCAAAGTTGCGGTGTAATATAATTTCCTTGAGCCGGTTGGACTCCATGGGTTGCAAGTGCTCCATTACAGGGGGAGTCATGAAGATCACCAAGAGATGTATGGTATTAATGCAAGGAGAACAGAGTGGAGATTTGTACTGTCTGGTGGGGAGTGCCAATGGTACTCAGACTTCGATTGTAGATAGGAAACAGGGTGCACATGTTAACAAGATTTGAGATGTGTTTCATTTGATTTATCGAAGATAGGGGTGCACAAAGAACTGGTGGAACCGGAATTGAAACTGTTAATATATATATATATATATATATATATATATATATATATAAATGAATAATAATAGCTTCTAAGTTTTAGTGTTCTATGTAAATATAAAGTATAAAATATATAAATAAATACTAATATCTTCAAAATTCTAGTGTTTTATTTATATATAAAGTATAAAATATATAATATATAGATAAATATTAATAGCTTCTAAGTTCTTATGTTCTATATATTTATATAATATAAAATATATAAATAAATACTAATAGCTTCTAATCTATTGTTATAACTAGGGGGCACAAATATGAATGTGTATCTTGCCAATGTTTAAAAAAAAAAATTTGACAAAGAATCGTTGGGGAACTGGAATCGAACCGAACTCAACGGTTTTGGTTCCAAAATTAAGAAACTGTTGGGAATGGTTCCAGTTCCACCAAGAATCGTAAGGAACTGAACCGTGTGCACCCCTAATTGAAGACACGGGTTACACGTTTCCAGATAGACGAGGGTAAGATGAAGGTTCATGCTTGGAGAAGGGTTACATCGAAGCCCCCTTCCAAAGTCACTTGATAGTGTTGACTTGACACAACTACATGAATACATTCGCCGTGCGGATCAAGGGGGAGTATTGTTTCATTCTTGATTCAGGTTATGTAGCTGGAGTTTGAAAGGTCGATGGATCATTTGTGGATTTGTAGACAAGAGTCTCGTGTATTAAAGACTTGTCAAAATTTTTGCCAAGAGGGAGATTGTTGGGTTGACTCAAATTTCTATTGTGATTAGGTTTCCATTATAGAGTTGTATCTTATTAGGTAATTTTTTAGTAGGCAAGTCTTAGTCTCAAAGAAGGAAAGTTCTTGTTAGGCAAGTTTTGGACTCTAAGGAATTGTAATCTTTGCCCACCAAGGAATTGGATTTTGGGCTCTATAAATAGTTACCTGTGTTATAGGTTGAGTCTCATAAGGGAACTCTTGTGTAGAGGCAATACTCTTATTGTAATTGAAAGGTCACAACTCTTGCGTAGGGGCAATTGGAGAGAACAACTCTTGTGTAGAGGTAATACTCCTATTGTTTTGGAGAGAGCAACTCTTGTGTAAAGGTAATACTCCTATTGTTTTGAGAGACACTTAGTGAGGGAATTCTTGTTTAGAATTTGTGATTTATAAGGGTTAAGGGTTGAGAGTTGAATGTAATCTTGATACAATCTTTCAACTTGTATTGTTACAATCTATATAGTGAAATCGGGCTCTCCGTGGACGTAAGCTTGTTTAGCCGAACCACGTATAAATTTTGGTGTGTTTTTCAAATTGTTTCGTGCTTGTTTACTTATCGTCACATCATAATATTTGGTGGTATGTGATTGGAGGCTTGTATGCTTGAGTTCTAGGGAGACATGAACCTGGTCTTGTGGATGAACCATAACTATGTGACTAGAGCGGACAGTTTGGTCTGGGAGCAGTTTTGACCTGATTAGTGAGTAAATGCTAAATGCTGCTAGTCAATTTCATTTGGAAAGAAAAGGTAACTGCAGGATAGTGGAAATAACATAATGCAAATTATGAAAAAAAAATGCAATCAGGTGATGAGGGCTGCAAAATCGTGCATGCCACCCTCTAGCACCGTGTATGTTTTTATGCTTTCGCTGTGTTATGTCTCTTCCAAGATACATCATCTCTCAAGTCTAAAAGTAATGGCTTGTCCTTCGCCGTCAATACCTATTGTCCCAAAAAAGTGGAGTTACCTTTCAAGTCGAGTCAGCAAGCACGGTGTATCAAATCTGATTGATGTATAGCTATTTGTTGATATCTCTTTACTTCAGTTCTCCTGCTTTAATCGTATGTGCATAACATTCTTTCTGTTCTTAGTTTATGTGCATTCATCCTTTTTAGTCTCTCTTGTCTTGTCCACAAAATAAGGAAATGAAGAATGGGCAAAATATTTATCCAGTGGTCATCAATTTCTGTTCTTTCCCTTGGTTCTTCCTTCTCTATATTATAAGTTTAAAGGTGTAAACATTTGATTTATATAATTTTTTGTTTTCTATGTAAGGGACATTACCTAGTTTTGGTCCCCCCTATAACAGGGTTGAGACTTCTTTCATTGAACAAACCAACTAATGCAAATAAGATAAATTAAACATTGTCCTAACTATATAATGCCTGCATTTACTGTGATTTTACTTATATAATCCGATTCTTTTCATGTTAGCTACAACTTCATTGAAATTCCACTTCTTTTTAAAAATACAATCTAATTACTAAATCTATCAATGCTTTCTCAAGTCATATGGAACATGTAGAGGCCTTTCTAACTACTAAACGTGATGCACCAAAGCAAGCCTGTTTATCACATCAGTAACTTCTTGAAAACTAATTTTTTGAAGCCTTGTGTTAATGGCTGTTTTCCTATTTGAACTTTGTCATTTACAGGTGCCACACTTTGAAAATTGATGGTTATTTCCCATTATGTTTTCCAAAGTCATCTATTTTGTTGCTCTAATGCAACACACGAGCAACCCAACCTGCATGATTTCCTTTACCAGTTCAGCTGTTCTTACTTCTGTAGGTTTCCTTGTAATAGGGAGATCTGCTACTCTTTCCGATATCATAACATTTTTTCAAAATTTCAAACATTGAAAGAGACTTGATTGTTGGAAGCCCGTTTATCTTTCTAAGCACAATCATCTGTCTCACCCCACATAGTTATTGTTTTTCCCAACCATAATTCTCTCTCCTTGAGTTGTTTTTAAGTAAATAAATAGCCTTTATGTTTCAACCTTTAAATTCTTGGGCCTTTTCCTTGGTACTATTTTCTCTCATTTTTTTGTTCTTTTAGATATTTTGAAAGAAGGTTCTGATATAACTAATTTAAGCTACATGGTTTGACTTTGTCATAGTTCAACTTTTGAAGCCTTTCTCAACAAATTTGAGACTGATGCTGGGGATAGCAAGGATTACTCATTACCCTTTGTATTTTCTAGCCTTGACAACTTTTACATCCTTTGAGTGCATGCTTGGAAAAAAGATGAAATTGTAATAAAGAAATGTTTTGGTTCAACATCAACATATGAAAGGCATCTTTGGCAGGGCTGGCAGGGTTTCAAGTGGATATGTATAGAGAGAAGCTTGGAGAGTAGTCCCATTATGCGCCTTTTGGTGTGTTTGGAGATGGAGAAGTAAGATATTTGAGGCAAAAGAGTATCATTGTATAAGCATAATCATGTATCTTTTAGCACACTTTTTTGTGGGTTTTTGTGAGGCCAACTCATTTGACAGTATGTTTTATAGATTTTATGGAGAGATTTTTTAGTTAGTTTTTGTAAAATTTGTTCTTCTGGTTGTTAGGCCTTGCTTTTGTATTTCCTGCTTTTGCTCTTGCTCTTTCTAAACATCGTGTGTACATGAATAGTGCCCCCTAGGTGTTTTTAGTGGATTTTGCTTATTTATTCCAAAAAAAGAAGTGCATATTTGGGTGATGGACTCCTGGCTTATTCGACAGGGTCATTGTGACAATGAACTTGGTTGTTTTTTTAAAAACAAGGAGTCCACTGCGTACCCGGTTAATCTTATATTAAGGATTATTCTTAATCATGTATTGGATGGTGGACTATTGTCTATTTATCGATTAAGATTGGGAGAATGCATGATAGATGCTAGTGTTGAATTAAACTCATCTGATCAGATATATTAGAAAATTGCAAATATAAATAGCTACTGTTGGATTGATTGGTTTTGGATATTAAACATGTTAACTTAAAAAAAAAATTGGACTTCAATTTTCAAGATACACGAGTACATCAGTTTAGAAATTAAAAACCACAAGTAATTATTTCCATCTAGAAAGCATAACTAGAACATAGAGGGACATTCCTAATGCTCGGCCGCACAAGCCCAGGGGTGAGCAATCCCCACAGTATCACGCATTAGTGCCTTGTTTGTATTGTGGGGGATGGTTGGGTGGGGTAGTGAATTGAAGATTTAAAGAAGTCCAAGAACTCTCTCTCTTCTTCCTTTTTTTTTCTCACTTCATTTTTTAAGTTATCAAGGCAATTAATCTATGGCAACTAAGCTTATATTTTATTGAAAAAGTCAATGGGAAGTTCAAAATAATATAGTTTACTTTATCTTTTACACCTGATCAAATCCTTGAAATATCCGTCTGCCAGGTACCTGACACCTCAAGGTTTGGCTGACACACTATGTGGTTCACCGTTATACATGGCGCCTGAGATAATTCAGAACAAAAAGTATGACGGAAAGGTGATGAAATGTAAAATTGAAATCAGATTGGCAGTGCGTTTAAAATTATGTTCCATTCTTATATTATCTCCAGCTATTTTGTATATGCAGGCTGACTTATGGAGTGTTGGAGCTATCTTGTTCCAGCTGGTGACTGGGAAGCCACCATTTGATGGTGAAAGCCCCTACCAGGTTTTGATACGAATTACTATTGTTGTACATCCTATATGACAGATCTTAAGTTTTTCCATTAATGAAGACAATGAAGCAACAAGATCTGGTATAAAATAAATTATTCTTGGTTTGTTTCCTTGCTACCAACAGCTTTTTCAGAATATTTTGACATCCAGTGAGCTGCGGTTTCCACAAGGTGCCTTGCAAGTACTAAATCCAGATTGCGTGGCTCTTTGCAGGGGCCTTTTACGTCATAACCCTGGTATGAGTTACTACGACCTTAACTATGGTTCTCAGTATTCTTTTGTCTCAGAGTGGGATTTACTTCATTTTTTCCTTTTTGCTTTTTTAACTTTTTTATTTTGGAGGAGAGGGGGGTTTTCTTTTGCTGTTCTAGAACAATTTTCTGCTTGTGAAGTATAGTGGCATAGCAATTAGAAGTGTTCGACAACACCACCAACAAAGAAGGGGATAAAGAAGTATAGTGGCTTAGCTTTTGACCTGTTTCAAATTTCTGGGATACAGAATCATTCTGAGTTATAGGGACTATTGAATTACTTCAGCTACTGCATGTATTTTTTTAGCGTGATGGCAAATTTGCAAATTGCTCTTTTTCTCACAACAATAATAGTCTAGCAGCTTTTACTAATTGTCAGAAAAAGAGCATTTTTCAAATTTGACACAGACAATTTTATGGTTCATAAAAGAAGTGTCTTGTTATTAAATGAGAGTCATGGGTTACTCTTGTTTCTGTAAAGTTAGTAATTGAGGTTTGGTAATTGGTATACTAAGTTATAGTTTAGAAAAGGTTATTATTTGTAGGCAATATATTTCCAAGTTTCCTAGTGTTGTGCTATATTAGGGGTGGGCAGGGATGGAGCCAGTGTAGGCTCGGGGGGGAGGTGCCCCGCCCAATATATGTATATATATATAAATTTTTTAAATGTATACATATATATGAGAAATTTTCCAAAAGACCCCACTAAAATTTTCAGTTTCTAAAAAGATCTCTTAATTTCTTCTTTCTTTTCTCTTTTACTCTTCAAATTCCAATTCCTTTGATTCCCTTGAAAAAAATTACATTCCCTTTCTTCAATCAAACCCTAATTTTTTTCCTTCAAAGTCCTCTAATTTTTTTTTTCTCCTCTTCTTAAAATTCTTCTTTTTGCACTCATGTATGATGTATGTACTTTAACTTTTTTTCTCTTTTTATTCTTTTTTTTTCTCTCTTGTTATTTAAATTTATTACTATAATTTTATGAACTCAAATGTGTATAGTTTATATTTTTTGATTTTTTTTACTGTCATTTCTTTTGCTAATAATGACATATTATTTGAATCTTGATTAATGAACTGTTACTGCACTTCTATTTTTCGGATTACTGGCTTTCTATGCTGTTAGTTGTCATGTTAATTTTTTTAAAAATTTACTTTATCATGTTCAATATGCCTCCACTGAAATAGATTCCTGGCTCCATCACTGTTTTTATTGAGGATATCATGCATCGCCAAATTAATTGAGGCTGATTATATCAATGGAAAACAGAAGGCAGTTGCCCAATGTGGCAGATAATGAAGCTATCATGCATCGCCTTCAAAATATGAAGATCCGTCGAGGACAATTGTAATTGTATTCAATGTAAATATTACGAATCGATATTTTGGTTCTTATATTTGTCAAATATTTATCTTTCTTATACTGCTTCTTGATTAGCATATTATTTTGTAATGATTTTTTTTTCTTGTTTGTCTTTTGATTTGAACACTTTATATTTATCATGTTAGTTGGGTTTTTTTTCAAGTACACCCCCCTCGCCACTGGGGGTGGGGGTCATCATCTTGCTGTTCTACACAATTGTGCTGGTCTGGCTCTTAACCTACTCTTCCTTGCTTGCAGTTACTAGAATTTAACTGTCTAGAATGCTTATTGTACTTGTTTTGGTCACCTAGTATTGCCACTAGCATGGTGTCCTGTATAATAATGTTTGTTTGTGTTTAAATATTCTCCTTTTTTATGTAAATGTTCAAAATAAGACATGCCACTTGAATGCTTGCTAAACTAGTACGAAACATGGTCGTAGTTGTGACATTTAATATTCACTTCATGGCTCATCCAAGTATTTTCATTATAGATTGAACTTCTGATTGTTTTGCAGTTGAGCGACTAACATTTGAGGAGTTTTTTCATCACAAGTTCTTAGCAGAGGGCAGGTAATATTTTAATCATCAACTTGCAATGTTTTTGGCACGTGACATTTCAAAATTTGAGTGGACATGCATAACTTTGCTGCTTGATTTTCTCTAAAAGTCGAGATAACTTGAGCTACTTAGCAATGTCAGACACTGTAGGATGACAGTGGATGTTGAGCAGTCTTGTCTGCTTCCAAAAAACAAATCTCTGGTTGAGCTTTTTGATTGTTTATCAGACACAAAATTTCCTTCAGCATCTGATAGAATGCTTCAATTGCATTCCCGGTGTTTGTTAATGTCATGTAACAGAGACTCAGAAATAACTTTTTCATCTTTACCTGGGGATGTCAAATGTAGAAAGGATCATGGCACCGTATTCCGACCCTCAGGTGTTGGCGAGTTTATGCCAAATACTATCTGTGAGAGGCCGAGGACATCTCTTGAAGGTGACGTAGATTCATCAGACCAGCTGAGAGGTCAGTTCATATGATTTGGGTGCTCTGATGTTAAGCTTCTTTCTTTGGTTGATGATCACTTATTTTTGGTTTGTTTCCAGTTACTGATTCAATGGAGTCCATCGAAAAAGGTTATGTTCTTGTTAGTGCTCTTTTTGCTTCAACGGAGACATTTTCTTGCTCCCTGGAGACATCTTTGCCAAGTAATCCAGCAAGCAGTGTTTTTAGCAGTGCACCAAAAAAGAATGGTCGGGATACTGATGCTGCAATGAAAGCAAAGGCGCTGGTTGCAAGTCCAATTCGTGGTGCAAAAATTGCAGGGAGCCAAGAATCAGATCTGTTAGCATCATCAAGTGCATCAACCATATTGAGGGAAGTGCAAGGGCTGTCTGTATTGCATCCTTCAACTAGGCTCCAGTTGTTGCACCAGTATATTTGTACTCTTTCAGAACTAGCGCAAGCAAAGGTAAGTTGTTTCTTGTTTTCTTTTTTTTTTTTTTTTTTAAATTTTTGGATGAACAGTTCTGTTATTTCTAGACTTATCAATGAAATGCCTCTTTCTTTGACTGGATGTATGTAGTTTGACGGTGTTCTTTTCCATAGGATACTTGAATTCTTGATCTAGATGCTGCTTTGTTCTTATTGCTTTGAATCTACTCTAGTCAGTAGTCACCAGTCATCTCATCCTGAAAAAAATGATTTAAGGATCTTCTGAACAAATTGTTAAATTATGTATTTTATTGTGCTGTGGTAAGTGTATTAGGCTCTGTAGGCAGGTAAATCAAGTTTTGTGCTCCATAATATTAAGCTGAAAAAACTAGAATGTACAAGTTCTAATGACCCCTAAGTATGATTAATATGTTACTATGAGCCATCTATTACAGATGAAAACATGTTACCCCAAAGGGCACATTTTTCCACAAAGATAGTTCTTGTTATTAATCTTCTGCAAGTTTTTTTTTTCCCCCCCTAGTTGGTACACACACACCCACCCCCAAAGAATTGAAGTTTTGAATGGGGTGGGAAATCTTCTGCAAGTTAATTATATGGAATTAGTACTCTCATTATTAAGAAAATTTTATCTCTTGGACCAGATGCGCTGAACTTGCAATTGCAATTGGCAGTTCAGTGCAGGTCTGTTTCTAGAATCATTTTCAGTGGAACTGGTAGTTTTGGCTGTTTGGAAAAAAGCTCTTCAAGTTTGCAGCTCTTGGCTGGCCTCCACGACAGAGGGTGATATACCTGGAAGCTGCTCAGTTAACGAATCTACACCCATTCAGGAAGGCACTGGCTTATCTCCATACAAAGAAGAAACTGTAGATTTTAGCATGCCTCAGTCTGTTTCTGTGTGGGCAGAGCAAGAGTTTCTTGTTGCATTTGATCGTGCAGAGAAGTTATCAAATCATATTCGTGATATGGATGGTGAGTTTAAATTACATTTCTCTATTATGCTTGTTGATTCTTCATTTTCAAAATGGATTGCATTTTACTTGATATGTCAAATTTATTTCAGGTAATGCTCAGATGCCAAATGCTATGGGGATTATATTCCAAACAGCTCTTGATGTTGGGAAAGATGGCGGTGTAAGTAAACCTTTTTTTTATATAGTGATGTTTTTTTCTCTCTCGCAAGCCCTTTAGAAATGATTTAACCGGTGTCTAAATAGCCCATCCTTGTTCCAGGTGGATGAGCTAATGGGTAAGGAGGGCAGTGCTGCAACATCATACTCTAAAGCAGTGCTTCTGCTTTCTTTTATTGTGGGAGAAGCAACGGCACTGCCACTCAACCCACCATTTTTATTAACTCATGCTGATAGAAATCGAATCGAAGGATACATTACCAACTTCAAGTCCCGACAGTCTCATTTCCAAATGTCGCAATCATCTCCTAAGCAGTCCTTGGACCCTTTAAGCAAGTAAATACAACTGATTCTGTACAGCTATCAATCGTAAGTTCGTAACTTTCAAATTACAAATCAAAACACGAGCTTCCTTGAGTTGCTGATTACCAGTATAATGTCTTGATATTATGGTCCAATGCATCATAAAATATTGAACCATGATGGACCCAAACCATCAGATCAGAACACCAGCTTCCTTGGGTTGCTGCATTCCAACACGTTGCAAAGTTGTGGTTAGATGCAGCAGATAATTTTGAACTTGTTTGGTGATGACATGATGGAAAGGCCTTAAGTTTTGTTTATTGCTTACGTAAGGAGGAAGACTCACTGACATATACTCTGATACAAAAGAATTATTTAACAGAATGCTGGCAATCTGGAAGAGGACGATGATGATGATGATGATGATGATTTTTATTATGTAGACATGGCCATATAGGACAAGATTGTAAATATAAACACACGATATTCTTGTACAGTTTATTTTTATTTGATAAACTTGCGATCTCTCTCTCTCTCTCTCATGGCGGTACATTGATATTCTTACCATTCAAGATGATACAATGAGCAACTACTACTGGGTGTCAAGTCTTGTAAATATTTTGAATGTCGAATTTGCCAGTCATTGATAAAAAATAAAAATAAAAATCGAGCTGAAAAAATTCAAGGTCAACTTTCTCACCTAACACCTGGTAGCTGCTTCTTCCCTTTTTCGCTCATCCTCCATTAAGCATATTGCATCCATCTACTTTACCCCAAAGTTAATAAATTTTCAAGCAGCTAATACCCCATATACATAATATGTACAATTGCAAAGAAGATCCATGAAGCAGCTTTATATCAGTACGTGATTAGGCAAAGGGGCTGTTTAAACCAAAAACCAAATAGAAAGATAAACAGAGGGAGCTTATATACATTTACACCCACATCAACACATTCCTAATTAAGACGAGACATATATACACGGGGGTGGAAAAGGCAAGCATTGCCTATTCATTTCCTTATAGTTCTTAAAGTCTATTCAGGGGAGTTTTCAAATGCATTTGCATGGTTTTCAGAAAATTAGACAAAGTACATGTAAACGCTTATGGTACACATAGTACACATACCTACATGACAAGTTTCACGAGCTTAAGGACTAGATAACTAAAACTAGAATGAACAATATATAAGGGGGATAAATTAGGAATGCCAAGCAACGACAAGGATTTTCCCTTGTATAATTGAATGCATTATCAAAATATCAAGTCGACGCTTCCCCCTCCAAGCGTATTCTCTTGGGACATTTCTCTTCACCTTGGTTGCCGGCACTTGCCACATTGCTCTCCTTGGCCTCTACAGAACACCTTTTATAAGGCTTAAATCCTGTTCGACGTGCCTTGAGCTTTCCATGTCCAAGCCCCAATGTCAGCAGTCCCTCTTCCCCATTGTTTTCGTCTCTCAAGAATAAATTTTTCTTCACTCCCTGAGGACTGGAACAAGCCATCCATGTCATGATGTTGAGGTCTAAACGTGACCCATCTTCAACTTTCTCATCTGTAATCTGCGCATCCTTTCCAGTATTGTTCTGATGCCCATTATTCTTCAGATCATGTGGGGGTGAAAAGCTTTGTGGTAATACAGTTCTGGAGAAGAGTGCCTGAAAGGCCAGCCGCCCCTGTACACAGAGTGACAAACAGAACAGCAATTAATGCACAAGCACTACAATCACGGATCACTTTATGGAAGCAAAACTTTTTAGTTACCCCTTCAGAGACTTCCTTCCAAGAATCATTTGAGGTGATGTAGCTTCTACCACGGCGATTATTAGAGTCACTAGCTGTATGGCTTACATCAGGTTCTTTTGGCTCTTCGTTACCTTTCTCGTTCTTCTCTAGAGCATCCGTCTCTAATTCACTGCTAGATGTGTTGGAACCACATGAAGAACGATCCACCTGTTTACTGCCGTTTGCCTTGTTTGAATCATGAAGTTCAGTTATTGCAGCAGTTTTCTCATGATCAGCAGAAGTTATCTCTGTATTTAATTTTGCACCTTCATTTTCCTCAGATCCTGATGATGATAAAGTTAGTGATTTAGAAGCTGAATGTTGCTCTTGCAGAGCTCCAGAGTTTTCTGGGTCCAGTTGTTGATCTTGAAAGGGAGCTTCATTTGGAGAGTGCTCTCTTCTTTCACTGTTGGCTGTTGCAGCCTGACCAGTGTCTGTTGGAGCTGCAGTTGCAGCCGGAGTGCAGCTAAAGCCTGAGTAAAGAGGAGCACACAAGGGAAGCAATCCATGGGCAGCCCACCATGAAATTGCAGCTGCTACTGTAGTGGCAGCAATCGCTGCCATACTAGGAGCCGGATTCATCTGTCTGGATGGAAAACCTCCTGTGGAACCCGCCAAAGAGTCTGCAGAAGCTTCTACATTTTCGGAAGGCCAGCATGTAGCTGCAAAGCTTGCTGCAGCGAATGCTGCTGGGTTTTGTAGCAGAGTAGATACAACAAGACTTGAAAAAGCAGAGGAAGTGTGGAGAAATGATCGGTAGTCGTCTTGACTGTTGCCAATTGGAGTGAAATGAGGATGAAAAGCAGGGAACGATTGATGAATGGAAGACCTTGATGCACTATCATGATGTTCAGTAGTTGCAGATACAGCAAGCTTTGCAAACAGGTTAGGTTGTCCATGAACTCCATCCATTTGGTGAAATATAGAATCCTGGTATGACATATCTTGGGAAACATGTTGAGTTTGAGCACTCATTCCTAGGCTCCCATCTAGAACATGCACAGGAACATGTCTTGGATAGTTCTGGGTGGCTTGCGTATCATTCGAAAGTGCACTTAAAATTTCAGGCTGGCACTGTTCATTTGTTTTCTTACCTCGAATCAATTTCTCGTGTGAAGGTTTAGAATTCCCCAAGTTCGTCTGTTTGGTGTCAAAATTATTTTGATTTCCTCTGGATTCAGTCGTGATGTAAGATTCAACTGTTTCATCCTGGTTAACTACCTCTTTTGTCAATGGCACAAACTCCCTAAAAGTGCATGAATTTCTAGGTGCCACCAGTGGTGCCATGGAAGTTTTATTTGCTGAAGACACGGGAGTGCAGAGAGCTTCTTGGGGAAGTGTGAAAACTTCAAAACAATTTTCCTCATCATGGTTTTCTTTTGCACTTCCTGGCTTTTCATCTCCTTTAGGTTTCTGATAAACAACATATAAGTGAAAGAATTTCAATTCTTTTACGCAGAGACGGAATTAGAAAGTGTCATAATAGCAAAAGAATAAAAAAAAAAAAAACAATGCCATAAAGGAAGAGAAAATACAGGAGACTTTTTTACCTCAGGAAGTGGTTCTTTCTCTAAGTCCAGTTTATCAGGGCACAAAGAAGAATCTGATGTTGATAGTTTCCCATCCTTTACTACCACCTGCGGAGTTGGAGCTCCCACACCAGTCTTTCGAGGATAAGGATTACTTGGTTTCCTTTTAGGGCGTGGAGGAGGAATGTTTATGTCAAGTGCTTGTCCTAATGGAACTCCTTTAACAAGAGCCTCCTTCTCCAACTGGAGAAAAAAGGAAACAGGAAAAAGAAATTATTAGTATTTGAACTCGGCTATAGTTGAAATTTCAGATTTAAGTATTTTCAATGCACAAAGAGCAAGAAATCCAACATGGAAGAATGGTTTAATTCAAACACTACTTTGAAATGTTTATCTCTGAAGCATAATTACCAAAACAATGACGAAGCTCTGCAAAGAACTGGCTAATATGAATGCAATCCAGAATGTAATTAATAAAAAGGAAATCGATGCAGTCCAGAAAAATCTATTTGAGTTTTTGTAGTCAGGTGGAACAAGAAAAATCACCTTGGAGCCTAGTTTAATGATCATTCCAATGAAAGGGAGGGTGGGGGCTGAGGAAAAATGGAGTGTTACCCATGAATACAACCCTCCGTTTCATACAACTCTCAAGTCTCCCAAGGATGTCTAGAAACCTGTGGCATAAAGATTACATGGGTAGAACTGGAACGCACACCTATGGTAAACATCCAACCAGATCACTTAGGAAACCTGTTGATGCCCTTTGAAATTTAAACATAGCCAGCTCTGTTCCCGCTTT
Source organism: Cornus controversa (assembly GCA_026545225.1). NCBI lineage: Eukaryota > Viridiplantae > Streptophyta > Magnoliopsida > Cornales > Cornaceae > Cornus > Cornus controversa. Next base: position 56,617,016 of record CM048851.1, on the reverse strand, counting down.
TGATATAAGGTTCGATCAGGTTACTTGAGTGGGTTTGGAATGCACATTTGTGCTACCAGATCACAGAGGAAGCCCATTGATGCCCTTCAAAGTTTAAACATAGCCAGCCTCATTCTTTCTTCCTATTTGCCATATAAGGTTGGATCAAGCATCATCGTCATCATCATTCTTGCCTTAATCCCATATGAATGGGAGGCTGGATCAAGCACATCCACTAAACTATGTGAACTTTGGTGAGGCGACACCTTATATGGGCTACTCTGTTCTAGACCATTTACCTCGAATACTCAAAAGCTGTCATTGCTGAGTTATATGTAATTTCTCTCTAATGGATCAAAGTGGGAGTATAAGTTTAAAAGTCAACTCAATGATCTTGAAATAAAAGACCATGCTTCTCTCCTTTATTTAACACATTTGGACCTCTGTAACTCTTCCTGGATTTCCAGTACCATACTTCTATCCTATAAGAATATTATCCCGCAAGTCATTCCATTACTTTTGCTAGGATTGTACCTCCTTCCAGAATGTACACTGCCATCTATAAGGATTCACATTCTAAGTGCATTTCAAAACTGAAGCACTTAATATTTTATTTTATTTTGGTCCTATGCTTCATGCTTGTGCGTAGTTTATTTTGGTCCTCTTTATTATATCACCAACTCTCAAGGAAAAATTTGAATCAATGATGCCTTTTAACCTTAGCTTCTGTGGAATAACCAGATCCAATAAGTGACTAGAGACACACACACACAGTCCAGATCATGATTCCAGCATACTGGAAAGACTACGATGCACCGATAGAACCCTTGATGACATGGATCACGCATAACCTTCATGTTAACCAGCAGTAACCTGAAGACCAACAATTAAATACATGCAGAAAATGTCTAAATCAAAGATCACTGCTCTGATGAATCCATAAAGAGTTTTAATTTTCCATTTCAACAGTGCAAACAACATCCATTTTAAAACGAAGGAAATAATACTGAAACAAAGTGGTTCTCCAGAAGTCAAATCCTTTGTTTGGATTGTATCCTTGTAGAGGTGGACATCTAACAGGCTCTGGGAAAGCCAGTAAACAAAGCAGGTGAGTAAAATCACAATGCAGCTAGGTAGAACCAAAGTTTGGAAAAACTAAATAAACCAAACAAATGAACTTCCTCTGAATTTATTTATTTTTAGCTAATGAGGTTCTCATTCATTTTGTAGAACAGCTGGTTTAAACAAATCCAAATATCTTCTTTTCTAAGACACTTCATTCTAAATCTCCGGCAGCCAATACAGGCTCCTAAGAGGTTCCAGGACTCCCAACGACTCCCTCACATAGACAATTAGAGGAAAGTCCAAGCAAGATGACTTGAGGGAAAGCTTTATAATGTCATAGGTGCATTACGTCCTCGTCATGTCTTCATTTCTACTACTCTTATGTTCTTCTTCAAGTAATCATTGAAACACTCAGATTTTTTCATGTAAAATTGGTATAGTAGGCTATTTGTGGAAGAGGAGAAGAGAAGAGAAAGATAAGGAAGAAATGAACCAGAGAGCCTTTCCTAGAAGGGTCGACTACTCTTTCTCTCTCTCTACACACACATATTACCAAATAAGAGTAAGTGACAAATGACCTCAAATTACATATATCACTATCAACTTTCACCCTTAAGCCGGGGAAAACTACCTATCATGCATAGCTTCTTACATAACTCTAGAAAGTAAGAGTAGGATAAATATAATTACGTTACTTATTTAGAGTAGATGGTAGTTAACATAGTATCAGGGCAGACAAGGTCTTAATTTCAAACCTTCACCATCATCCAGATAAAAATAATTGATACACGTGTTAGACAGAAATCTGACCACACGTGAGCGCCCGTGTTAGAGGATAAATATAATTTACACCCTCTTTAATAGCTTAAACTTTTAGAGTAGATGATGGTTAACGGTAATATTTTCCTAAAGATGAAATACCTATCTTGCATAGGTTGTAACAATTATTTTTCCTCGTCAGCATACCTTGAACAAAATGGCAATTCACGTCTATATGTTTGGTTTCTCATGAAACACAAGATTAATGTAATATACATATAGTTTGATTATCACAAAACATACTTATAGTATAAGGTGAGTTGTTACTTGTTAGTGGATCCCATCTCGTACAGAAGTAATTTAACCTAAACATTTCCATAAGCTCACAACTCAACTCAACTTAACAAAGCCTTTTTTACAACTACTTGGAATCGGCTACGTGAATCCTGTTCACCTTCTTTGTCGTCTAGGTCCTGCCTTGGTCTCTAAGGAAGGTGCCTAGCCTTGCTAACGGTTTTCCTCAGGGCATAGCTCGAATCTAAGTTTGACACCCCTCCCAACGGAATGCAGCTATTTTTGAGGGAAAGAATTACTTGTGACTGCAAATGCATAAGCAAGCCATGGTCAGAAAATAATCATTTCTACCATCTTTTAGTCTGCAGGTTTATCAAATAATGCAAAATCACACTTTCTAATTTTATATTAGGATCCAAGAATGTCAACTTCTTTTACCCTTACAACAACCACCAAGCCTTTTTTCCAACTACTTGGGGTTGGCTACATGAATCCTATGTTTCCATTCTACTCTATTTAAGGCCATAGCTTCAGCCAAACCACATGCTAACTTCTTTTACCCTTACAAATGACATAATTTGCTAGATATCAGTAACATATTTTCTGTGAAAAAGAAATCCCTTTAGCAGACTTAGCAACCTCTATGCCCCGAAAAACATTACTAGTTCAAGTGAATTCTAAGATACCTACCAAATCACTACCAGTAGCACCAATGCCACCAACATATATAGTGAATTGCAACCCAAATTTTTCCACAGCCAAGTTGAATTTGTCACTCCAAAAACCTCTTCTTCTTTTTTTGATCTACACATCTTATGCAACTTCTCAGAAGCAACAAATCTAAGACTTTGTCCTAAATAGACTTCCTCCTCAAGATCACCAAATAGAAAAGCATTTTTAATGTCAAGTTGGTAGAGAAGCCATCCCTATACGACAGCAACCTAGAGCAACATGCAAATTGAATTAAGATGCCAAGGGGAAAAGGTTTAAAAGTAGCACCAAACATTTACGTATATCCCTTAGAAACCAACCAAGCTTGAGATGGCAAATTCATGTTCTCCTTGTACTGTTGCTCACCTAAAGCCAATGACTTCTTGTTGCCGTAGTCCTCGATCTTCATCACAGGCAACCGTTTCAATCATCAAATTCCGTCTTGCTGTCATCTAATGCTATCTCACTCGTTAAAATTTCTCATTTCAACTCTACTCAATTTACGGACATGCTTTTTAATTGCTAGATTATGTACTAAAATGCAGAACAGGCGTTATACTCAATTTACGGGCATGCTTTTTAATTTCATAGCTTATGTACAAAAATGCACAACAGCCATTATAGTTAAAATAGCACCTTATAATTCATAATTGAAGGGCCAATCTATTCCTAGATCTATCACCCCATACATACAAGTATGAGGAAGGTCAAACCTAGTTACATAAGCTAAAAAACCAAATTAAGTACAAAATGATGTAGATGTGCAATCTTTCAAGTAACAAATAAAACCTCGAGGCTAGAATGTCATACCCCTATTCTGCTTCATAGCAGTCTATAGCTGAATATGTTGGGTGTGAAATGAATCATAAGTTCTTACTATTTACAAAGCAAACCTGAGAAAAATAATTTTTATGACTTGGTAAAAGCAGGCTAATTATGATTTCCCCCGCAGATAGGATCAAATCATAAAACTTTAAACTCTTCTCACTTCATATGATGTATCCATATCAGTCATACCCTTACACACACACACACACACATATATATATTAGGAATTTTGTCCCAAAATCCTAGTCTAATTAGGTTTCTATGTTAGAGTTTTATTATGTTAGGGAATTTCTTGTTAGACAAGTTTTGGGCTCACGAGGGAGTTGGTGGGTTGGTAGAGTCGGAAAAACACCGGTGGCACCAGTAGCGAGGGAACGGACTTGTGGAGTCATACATGATGAAAAGGCATGTACTCGGTGTTGGTACTCTAGTGTTGTAATATCTCTACAGAATCATAGTGGAATCTCTTCTCGTCCGTGGATGTAAGCCGATTTTTGGCCGAACTACGTTATATCTTGTGTTTGTGTATGATTGTTTTATTGTCTCACATTGGATCTCCATGTTCTCGTGGTTTATTTGCCCAACAAATTGGTATCAGAGTCGAAGGTGAAGGAGATCCAGAAAATACAAGGAGTCTCAACAAGTGTTGCAACGGGTTTCAGTTGCAAGTGGAGTCAATCAATCGACTTGTTTGATCATGATGGTGAGAATATCGTGATAGGTTTCATGGCATAGAGCTTGAGTAGTTAAGGTAGAGCCTTAGAGGTTTGACTGATCAAGCAATATACAGTGTGGACAATCAAAGTTTTGCAGGAGGATCGTGACATCTTGCTTCAACCGAAGAGCAAGGAGGAACCGGCTCCTTGGGTGAAGTCCCTAAATCAGACTCGGTTGTAGGAATGGTCCGTGGGTGAAAGTCCCTAAAGAGGGTTTTTGGTTTGTGTGCAAGATTGTAGATGCAATCAATTGTCCTGACCAATGCCATGGGATGCGATGATTGACTTGATGGAATTTGAGTCAACGTGGAAATTGTTAGGAATTTTGTTTCAAATTCCTAGTCTAATTAGGTTTCTATTTTAGAGTTGTATTCTATTAGGGAATTTCTTGTCAGACAAGCTTTAGGCTCAAGGAATTGTAATCCTTGTGCAACAAAGAATTTGATTTGGAGATCTATAAATAGATACCTAGGTTTTGGATTGAGACTTATGAGATTGAAAGAGATGTAGTCTCATGAGGGAGTTGATGGGTAGAGGAAGTTTATGAGTTGGTAGAGTAGAAAAAACACACGTGGCACTGGTAGCGAGGGAACAGACTCGTGGAGTGGTACATTGTGAAAAGGTATATACTTAGTGTTAGTACTCTAGTGTTGTAATATCTCTATGGAATCATAGTGGAATCTCTTCTCATCCGTGGACATAGACCGTTCTTTGGCCGAGCCACATTATATCTTGTGTTTGTGTATGATTGATTTATTGTCTCACATTGGGTCTCCATGTTCCTGTGGTTTCTTTGTCGCACCGGGGGGGCGGCGGGGAGGAGCTAGTGGTCTTTTTTTTTATTTTTTACAAGTACAATATAAATTCATGCTTCCGAATTGGGATTTCACCTCTATCTTGGGAGTGGCGGAAGATACCACTCAAGTAGCTAATGGTAGGGTTGGTAGTCTTGTCTGTCTCTTTATTTTCTTTTCTCAGTAACAAAATTGCATTGCACTTCCAATGCAATTAATGCTATAAAGCATTGGCACGAATATGAACACGACATGGATACAACGATACGACAAATTTTTTTAAAAATAGGATACAGAAACGACAAGGACATGTCAATATATATTGTATTAATGTAAGATCTGGATAAAAATTAACACACACACACACACACACACACACATATATATATATATTTGTGTAAATATAAAATAATAACTGCTTCACATGTTATATATATATTGTTATTAACATTTACTTGTAAAAAAATTATGACAACCAAGCTCTGTTTCCACATAGAAAAATATAAAATAATAATTGCTTCTCATGTTACATATATATATTGTTACTAACATTTACTTGTAAAAAAATTATGACAACCAAGCTGAGAGTTGGAAGTTGTATGTTATGTATAAATTTTAGACTAAATGAGTCATGATATATATCTCAGTACTTCTTTTTGAACAATTTTTCTTAATAATTATACTACGATATCATAATTAAAAAAGAATATTGTAATTTTCAATACTTGTTAAATATGTTTCCCAAAGTATCTAAGAAGTATAAGATACGTGTTAGAAATAAATAAAAAATATATTATTTTCAAATTTTGGATACGTTAAAGAAAGTAGTGGACACGTATCCGCAAGTGTCTGAAGAGTGTTGGTAACTGATATAGATACAATCCAAAAACGTCTAGCCTACAAAATGATTCATGCTTCATAGAATTAATGTGACAAGGAATAGCTGAATAGATTGAAAAGTCAACATATATCACATTGCATTTGTGATCTCTTACTTAAAATTCATTAAAGCTCTATTTGACAGCTGAAGATATGGAAAGCAATAAAAGAAATCTGAAACTTTATAAAGTTGTTTTAAACAAGAGGTTCTGCATTATTTTTTCTGTCCTTCCTCTTGCATGCAACTAATGCATACTGTATTCACAACTCAAACTTTTCCTTCCAACTACGTATTAACCTATTTACATCTTTCAGAGTAAGTCTTGTAGACAAAGGAAACGTTTAAAAAATATAAACAGATCAACTTTCATCACGGAATATGTTTGAAGCAGAAAGTGTCCTTAGCATACATAAACTAATTTAATTTCATATGCCAAACAAAGTTGCCAGAATTATATACTCCATACATCAGAATGCAAAATAACATATTTTTTGGAACTATGTAAAGTTTGCCAATTGCAAATACCAATAACAGCTCATATTAAACAAGTATATGCAAGAAAGCAAGACTCTGTTCACATCAACGGAATTACATAGAACAGAACACAATGGTGGTGAGAACTGAAAAGCTCCTCAGAAAATCAATGAAAAATGCAGATCAAGGAAGAAATCTTGTTTCACTGAGATGCTAATGCTGGGACATAGTAATAAGAAGAAGTGTATTTTCCATATAAGCATAAGGTGAAGAAGGTATGAATTGACCTTTGTAAAGAATTTCTGTGCATGACTTCTTATCTGCACAGCGGTCTTGGTTCCTATATGTTCTGCGCATCACCAGACAAAAAAACAAAAAGAAGAGCAGGAACAAATCTCCAATTAAGAGAAATAAACATTAGAGATAGATTTTTATATTCCTAAGAGGAGATATCCAATGGATAAAGCTGAAAACGCTAAAACATGGATCCCAAAGATTAGACAATAATTATAAATTTTAACCAGGGAATAATCTGAGCACCACTATAATGTATCAATTGATATACAGATAATATAAATAACAACAAAAAAATCAAGGAAACATAAGTAAAGTGACCTTCAATACGCTGCCATGCTCTCCCGTAGAGTTTTAAGGCTTCTAGAAACCTATTATGCTCCTCCTCTGTCCATCGTTCTCGTTGCTTGGTTATTGTATATGGCTTTCTTGTCTGCCATTGAAGGCCATCATAGTTCAACTTTGGGCCACTAAAATCAATTAAGAAAAAGAAAGAAATAGAAATAGAAATAGAATGCGAAACTTCTGCTACTGATATTACCTTAATAACCAAGTCTTCTCCAGAGGAGTTTGTGTCCATCTAGTGGGCCAAGGCAGCAAGCGCTGCTTCAGATCCTCTCCGATGAGTAAGTGATACAAGAACCTCCTTCCATATTTTCCGACATCAAACACTAGATGTAGTTTAGCCGTGACGGTTGACAAAACCTGATAAGGTAATTCTTCTGCAGAGAGAGAAGAAAGAGAAACAACAATCGATAGATATCCGTTTCTGTATACAAACAGCAGTTATAAGCAATAAGCATTTCAGCTTCAATTTTGAAGCTAATTTATAGTAAGTGAAAGCAAATCATTTTTGTTTCTTTTAGGTAAATTAATCCAATCCACCGCAAGAAAGGGAGACGATTTCTCCGAATCCGAAACAACTAAAGGAAAATTCCTTATTCAGTATCCTCACCAAAACGAAGCAGACGAGGCCAAAACCTTTAGAATTTGGAAAAAGAAAAAGAAACAAGAGAGAGAAAGTTTCAATCAGTAATCAACCTGTCAAGCATCTACAATTGTATCGATGTTTGCATATTTCATTGAAATCTGGCAAAAATTTAACCCTAGAATCTGAAGTGTACCTTTCGAGATAGCCGTGGAGCTCCAAACCTGTCGAGTCTCCGATTTCGTATACAATGAAGTCATCCAACACTCACCAGAAACACATGGTTTATAGCAATGACGGATCTGAATCTGACGAACTCGATCGAAAAATCGAAGTGAAAAGAACGTCTAGATAGAGAGAAAGAGTTGAGCAGAATGAGAAGTCTTCGAAGCTAAAAGAGGCAATGGTTTTGTTTCTCAGAGGAGGCTGAGAAGAAATCTCAGCCACTATAATTTCTTGTGGACTTATATTAGGTGTAGAAAAAAAAAATGGGAGGTTTTATTTGAGGCTGCGATAGAGTGAAGGCTACCGAAAGGAGGGAGAGGTGGAGGAGGTGTAGAGAGAGAGAGAGAGAAAGAGGATGATGCCAAGTGGCATGAATTTAGTGGACTGATTGGAAAATTCTGGAGCCTACCTTGCACTTTTTAGAGAGACAAAGAGATAGAGAGAGAGAGAGTTGCCTGACGCCTGTGTTGTGCTGAAATCTCGTCCACAAGTTTGGTTAAGCCCTCCGTAAAGTGCGTACCGCTAAGCAAGTGGGACCCAGTTCGTACGTGGCTCTTAAAACATGAGGATCAAAGCCAGCAAAAGCGTAGCTTTACTTTCTTATATTATAGTAGAAAAAGAATAAACAACCAACGAGACCACGTGGTCGGACACGTGTCAGTTTGTGGCAATCGCGAGGTAAAGAACATACTGTTGTTAAAGTGCGCCTGGTGCGCATCTCACATCGTCCGGGGGCAACCTAGTCTTTTGATTATAGGACTTATGGTTTGAGGTGCGGTTTGCACCACACATCTGTGATGTTCCATTTCGTTTGAGACACGGGTGGAGCCAGGAATACGTAGTTGGGGCTCAAACTAATAATATAAAATTTAAATTTAAAACTAAAATATAATAATTATTATATAGTTGGGGCCAAACTCATAATTTAAAATTAAAATTTAAAACTAAAATAAAATAATTTTTATGTAGTTAGGGGCCAAACTCATAATATAAAATTTAAATTTAAAACTAAAATATAATAATTGTAAAAAAAATTCTTTTAATTCATTTTTAATATATAATTTTAAGAAAATGTCTATAGATAATATGAGAAGAAAAAATGAAAAGAATAACATTTAACAACCGATAAATGAAGTTGTATCAAGAATTTTTTTTTCTTCTCTTTTGAATTAATAACAAATAATATAACATATATATATATAAATTACTAATATATTGTAGCAATGATTATAATAATAATTAACAACTTTTTAAATAAATTTGAATTTTTAAAAGTAAGACTAACTAGGTTTATTGGACTTTGAAAGTGAGTATTAAATTGTAATTGACAAATTTTGGTGTCAAACCATTTGATCGTGTAATAACTTTCATTGATTTCTTGTAATCGATTGTGAAGCTAAGATTCTAATAGAGACCAAGTGAAGATCAAGTGCATACAAGTCACTTAATTCAAGTCAGAATATGTCATAGTCATGGTAAGTGTTATATGACGCATTGCACTACAATTGAAGTTGTTTTTGGGAAACTAGGGTTTTTAATTAAAAAAAATCAAAATTTTCAAAGTATAACCGGTTGCACTCATTTTGAACCGATTGCACTTAGTCAAACTATTCTGATTAATTAGAAAAATTAGTTTTCTGAATTATTTCGATTCCAAATCAACTTATGACTTTGGGGAATGTGCTAAAACGACTTTAACCTTGTTTCCAAGTAGATATAGGTCTCTATTGCTCTTATGCTTTCTCATAAAATTTTGAAATATTTTTAAAGCAAAAAATTATTCATTAATTTTCTGTTTTTATTTCTAGGAGAGCACACTTATACACACTGAGTGATTTAGGACTGTGGCTCTCTTTGCTTGATCAACAGTTCAAAAACTACTTCAAATTACTTATTGATCAAGTTCCTAGATCGTTTGGTTTCTTCTCAATTGTTCATTGTTAAGCAAGGAAAACAAAATTACATTGCGAATGGAAAAGAATATTCACAAAATGTTCATGTTCTTTCAGATACCCTTCTACAAAGATTGTGATGTTAGCTTGAAATCTGCAACAATTGGATGTGAAGTCACAATAGTAAGCTTGAGGCGTTCAACATCAAATTCTTGATAAAGTGAAGTGGGTGTGAGTCTGAAACAGAGTTTGTTGTATTTTACTTTAAGATAGCGGATTTGGTTCTCCAGGGCTACAGCCTCACCCGTGATTTTTTCTTTTTCAAGTTTCCACGTATATCAAGTATTATTTCTACACTTTATTTTATTTACTTGTTTTGTGTGGTTGGTTAATTTTTAATTGGACTTAAAATTAAATTAATCTAAAAATTAAGCAAACAAGCAAGTAAATCTATTCACCCCTTATATGTTTTAAACAAGTTTTTGCAAACACTTTTGCATCGCGCTACAATGGTATCAGAATGGTATTATCTAATTTGTGATTTATTCTTCATGAAAGTTGTTTTTAAAATTAATTTTTTTTCTCAAAAATTATCATAGAATCTAGTATGAAAGAGGGGGATAGGTTCAGTTAACTCCTTTGTTTGATGGTTCAATGTATACTTTTTGAAAAAATTGCATGAAGGCTTTTCTTAAGTTCCAAAGTGAAAGAGTTTGGATAGCGATAGAGAATGGTGGTTGTTCTTACTACTACTACTACTATTGGAAAAGAGAGAATAATTGTAGAAAATGATAAGGCCGCTTGGACTGCTACTGAGCATGATGATGTTAAAAATAATAGTAAATGTTTAGATGTTATTTTTAATTCTGTTGTTGCATCTGAATTTTTCTAGAATTTATGCTTGTTCCACATTGAAAGAAGCATGGGATATTATTTAGGTAATTCGTAAAGGTGCTACTAAGGTAAAGAAGTAAAAGATACAAATGCTCGCAACCAGATTTGGAACAATTAAAATGGAAGAGGATAAGATGTTTTCTGATTTTTATATCACTACAAGGTTTTTTTTATATCACTGGCGGTTTAAACTGTCAAAAAATACCTCCAAAATCGCCGAAAAAAACATCATAGACGGTTCACCGGCGATTAAAAAATCTGCTGAAAAATATCCTGCCGATAGAGAATTACCGGCAGTTTTGCTAAACCGCCGGTAATCACCGACAATTTTTTTACAACTGCCGGAATTATACCGACAGTTTTAATTACCAATAAATACCTTTAAAATGCCGATAATCGTTAATTTTTATCGGCAGTTTATTGTGAACCGCCAGTAAATCACTGGCGGTTTTAAAAAAACTGCCGAAAAAATTATTTTCTCTTCCCTCCCCTCACTACTTTCCCACAGCATCAGAATTAACAGCCAAAAAAGGCTTCATTCATATTCAAATTAAATTTGACATCCACATTAGTTAAATATTAAACATTAACAAGGGATAAGTTAGCAAAACCCTCTCAAATTAAGCCATAAAATAATATTAAGCATAGTTGAGAGAATCTAATTCAAATTAAGCCATAAAATACAATAGTTATTGTATTAAGTATGATGAAAAAAAAAGCTTACAATTAAAGTTCAATCCATACATAAAGAAGGTTCAACTAGTCAATTCTTCGTGAAGAAGTAGATGTATAAAGGAAATGCTCACTTCAGTTCATAATTAGTAATTACAATGAAGTAAAACGAGTATAAGGCATCGATTGTCCAATATCTTCCTCAATGAGCATCTGCCAAGACAGCTCCGAGCAATGTGAACACAATCTTGACGAAGGAAATCAAGTGCTCATATGGTCAAGATCAACTGATTGGGAAACATCGATAATATACAAGTGCCCCTGCCAAATAGGAATATTTATGATTTATTTATAATAAGAAGTGCAATTGTCATTCTGGAAAACTATAAATCCTAACCTCAAAATAAAGTATGTTATATTCACTGAGGTCTCCATGCACAAGCTTGCACTTCTGATACAATGTTCTCATTGCCATAATCATCTGACACAGATACCAAAGGGTTAATGAACCATCATTGAAGTAAAACAGGATTAAATAATCAAGTAATCAGGGAAAAGCAGAATCAGCTACCAATGTTTGCAGCATTAGAAGACTGATATATTTAGCCACCTAAACAGAGGCAGCTTACAAGGGCTAACAACATAGCGATGCTTTAAAGAATTTATAATGAATTTTTCCACCTTGCACCAGAATTCACAAGTTTGATATATGCATTCCTAAAATCTCCAAAGAACAGATCCTGATTGTCGGCATACTTTGAGATCCACCCGTTTACGCAAACACGTCAGAGGAACATATAAACACCCAGAAAATTATGCTAATGCAAAATGATCACAAGATAACCATTTGTGAAGTTATAAAATTAGAATGACCCCGATGGAATCCATGTGTGTGCATGTCAGCTTACATTCATCTCAATTCTCAGGTTTTATGATTTTCAGGGACGGAAACCAGAAGAAGCCATCACAACACATACCATAATGCAAGTACACAAACATATAATTCATGTAAATATGTCGTGTCAATCCAAGTCAGTGTCAGGGTTAAAATTTTGATAGTAGCATGTGGAGAAAATGAGAACTACCGAGCCTCCTTGCTTCTTTGGTAACATAGCATGTTCCAAACTGTATTTCACTAACTTTACTGAAACAATTGTTGAAAGCCAAATGTCCGTTGAGAAATGCCAAGTACGAAAGAGCAAACAAAAAATGTTAGTGTAACAAAAAATGTTAGTTTAGCTTTGCACACAAGAACATCACAAAGTTGTGACTCACTGATTTCATCCAAAGTTCCAAACAACAACAGTACAACACCTTTCTTATTTCTATCTCCTCTTAAAAAAGGCCATCAGAGACACGCCCATCAATCATCAAAAGCATTAAAACTATTACATTATATATATATACAAATACATTTTAGGAGACAGCAAATTCCTTTGCATTCATACGACACTAGTGCTCCTAAAGTCCTACCAGCTCTCTCTCTCTCTCTCAGAAGAATTGTACCAATTTTTTTTATACAAGGATTTCTCTGTTTACATACATTGAGATGGAAATGGTGTTATTATATTAACAACTTTCTAGGAAAATTTCAGTTTTGGCCAAATCAGCGATGGTTCTGTTCATGAAATGTATAACAACAAACCCAGAAATTTGTCGAAATGCCATTAAAGGGGTATGCTACTTGGGCCGAAATCGGCCTGAGCCGACAAAGACAGGTTCCTGTGAGGCTTCTGGGCACAAATGATACTTGCATGGATTGAACAGCAATGAGGACAAAATTGCAAGCAAACTGACCACTTTCCCTCTATATATGTAGATTATCTATCATACATACATAATTGAACAATGAATATAAACAAAAAATAATAATTGAAAATGATATCATATACTATACAAAATCAAGAATTCAGGAATAAAACTTTGAATATGAGTGCTTAAGATGATATAGTACTGTACATGTTGAATATCAGAAACAGTTGTACAAATACAAAGGTCAGATAAGCAAGAAAAGATGAAGCATATTCCATTTTGACTGTTGAAAGACAATGTAGCAATTACGGAGTATATATTAAATCTTACAATATAGCGATCGATGCCTTCTTAATCAATCACCTAATCCAGAAGTCGAATCGAGCTCCAACCTCAAGTGTTCGAGCTCGGCTCGAAACTCGTATAGAGATATAGATATTACACACACAAAACACACACATGCACAGATCTATCATGCACATATTACACACACGCATATGCAGAATGCACATATCTGTCTAAAACTAAATTTTCATCAAAAGAAATTTCAATACAAAATTATAAAAAGTAGAAATACCTAGAAAATCACCGATCTCGTCAAAGCCACTGCTCCGATCTCAACATAGCCATCGTCACCTTCCTCACATGCCACGAGAGAGAGAGAGCAAACACAAAATACAGATCGGCAGTCGTGAGTTGGGACTTAGGATGTAGAGAGAGGAGTACGGGCCGTGCGGCCAGGGTTGAGAGTAATTGAGTGGTTAAAGAATATATATAGATGGGCTTTCAGAACATGGGCTTAGGTTTGAGCCATGTTAATTCTCTTGGAACTTGGTCCATTTTATTTTAAAGAAGTTTGGTAATGCATTTTATTGATTTGATTGGGCTGGGCTAAAGTTATATATTGATTAGAAACCGCCAGAATTGAGTTGTTAAAGAATATATATAGATGGGCTTTCAGAACATGGGCTTAGGTTTGAACTATGTTAATTCTCTTGGACTTGGTCCATTTTGTTTTAAAAACTTTGGTAATGCATTTTAATGATTTGGTTGGACTGGGCTAAAGTTATAAGTTTAAAAGATTATGTTGATTTTTCCGGCGGTTCTCAATAAACCGCCGGTAATGGGAATCATTTCTGGCGGTTCTAAAGAAGCCGCCAGAATATTTAGTCATTTCGGGCGGTTTAAAATAAACCGCCAAAATTCTTATTCATTATCAGCGGTTTTTAAAAACCACCTGTAATAGCTTCAAATTTTCGGCACTTCCAATATCGTAGGTCAAAAACCGCCGAAAAAAAATAAATATGTTGTAATGTATTAAGTTTAATGATATTGTTTAAACTTGTGCTAATCTTGGTGAAAGGATTCCACATGTACAAGTTGTCAGAAAAATCATAAGGTCGCTTCCAATAAGGTTTCAAGCTAAGTTGGAAGTATTAGATGAATGCAAAGATATTGGCTCAATGAGTGTAACAGAATTGGTTGGATCTATTCAAACTTTCGAGATGAAATATCCACAACTTCAAAAATAAAAACATAAAAAAATTTGACTTAAAAATTTAAAAGATTTTCAAATCTTCAAATATTTCAAAATTTTCAAAAACTATTGGGAAAGTTAAAAGTTTTGAATATGATTTTGATGAGGATGTTGCACTTTTGGTTAGGAAATTTAAAAAGAATCCGTAGATATGAAAAAGAAATAAATTTTAGAAAAGGAAAATCAGTGGTCATCATCCAAATGTAAGGATAAGAAAGAAAAAAAAGTAGAAGACTCAACGATGCTGAAATTACTTGTTGGATATGTGGTGGTAAAGGATAATGCTACTCAGGCAGAATTTTTAGACAGAATTCATAGGCAGAAAGTTTTACATCCATTGGATGTATGTGGTGAGTGTATGTGGTGGGACCTACCACATGCATCCAATGGATGTAAAACTTTCTGCCTATGAATTCTGCCTGAGTAGCATTACCCGGTGGTAAATGTCATACATCTACACGATGTCCAAGTCGTAAGAAGAATAACTTTAGTGCTAAGAAAAATTCAAAAGACAAAAAGAGAAGTTATGAAAGATATTATTTGTGAGTTTGAAGTTTCTAAGTTTGACAGTGATTCTTCCATTGATGATACTACTTAAGTTTCTTCTTCTGATGAAGGTGAAACAGAGAAGTACACATCTTCAAGTCAAGTAGGTTCTGATGATTATGAAGATGAGGAGGAAAAAGAACCAACTAAAGAATAATTGCATGTCTAAAGCTTTTGAAGAGTTGTTTACTAAAATTATCAAGTCAAAAGAGCCTAAAAAAAAGCAATCTAAAAAATTAAAGATTGTCGAATGTGAAAAAGAAGTTTTGATAAAAGAAAGTGAAAAGATGTTGAAATTAATTGAGAAAACACATCAGACGTTCTAAATATTCGGAGTAAGGTCAAGTTTTTTGAAAGTGAGGTAAGTCAAATTATTTTTGCTAAAGATTTTCTTGTTGCCAAAATTACTTTTCTTGAGTCTGAATTGAAAAAGTCAAAAGAAAAATTAATTGCATGAACTTCTGGAGAGATTAAATTTGAAAGCATGATTAATGTTGATGAGTCTATAGGAGATAAGTCTGGGCTAGGTTATAATGGGTCTTCATCTAAAGGTCAAACCGTTTTTGTTAAACCCAAGAATTTGAACATGTCTACACCGAAACCTAAGCTTCAAGTTAAGTCTATGCATGTTAATGATGTGTCCAATGTGCTTTATTATATTTATTGTGATAAAATTGAACATAGTCAACATTATTGTTATAAGAAGATAAAGGATTATTTGTCTAATTCACATGTTTATAATTCTTCTATTAAGAATAGAGTTCAAGCTAGGAAGCCAAATAATCAAAATAAACTCAAAAATTCTCAAGCTAAAAAGAATTTAAATAAGAAAAAAAATACCTTTAATTTTTCACGATACCTTTTTGATAGGTTGTATGTGAAGACCATTTGGATAAAAAAGAAAGATTTGGAGAAATTTGTGCTTGTTGATACTATGACATTTATTCCCAATAGGTTTTTGGGTGCAAACCTTGTTCATGGAGACATTAGGACGTGTATGGTCATGGATTGAAGTTATATTCCTTATTTGTTTTAAATTGGACCATATCATGTAGTGTAAATTATGATTTATTTTAGGAATATTCATGAGAATGTGAAAATCATGTTTTTATGTGATATAATATGATTTCTTTTAAATTCATTATAATTTGTGAATGCATCAATGGGACACATAATTTATTAATGGATGAAGTTCTTGAATTTATAATCCAAACATTAATGATAAGCGTTGAATATTTTACATTCCTATCCTTAATCTTATATATATTTATATGTGTGTTTATTATATATATATATATGTGTGTGTGTGTGTGTATTATTATTAAGAAAATAATTATAAAATGGTTTCTTGTAAACAAAAAAATAGAAAAATGTCTCCAATGCTTATGTATTTATATTGATTAATGGCTGCTAATTAAGAAGTATGTCTTATATCCAAGTTCATCAAAATAGTATAGAGCAAAAAGATTCTTAGATTAATAATTGAAGCACAATGCGAATGTTCTTTAAAGGAATGCACACACTCATAAAGCGCTGCTTGGTAATGTTGTCAAATTTTATTTCCTGATTTCTGAAAAATAAAATCTAAAAACCTACTGTGCTGCCATTTATATCAAAAGCAGAATCCGTTTAGTAACGTTATATGCGGTTGAAATTTTGAAAACAGAAATCTGAAAATATATTTGGTAACCCAAAATTAATTTTCAAAAACAAAATAACATGTTTTTGGTTATTATCATATATTGTTATATATACTCTTTTTATTTTCTTTTATATTCAATATATTTGTATTTATATATAACTCATATTTTATTGTATTTCCTTCTTATATATATCTTTATATTTATATATTATTATTATTATTATATATCTTTATATATATATATATATATATATATTTATTGTATTTTATAAAAGTTTTTTTATTCTTATTTACTTATAATTTTGTATTTATTGTACTTTATAATTTTTTTATTAAATTTTAATTTATTTTATTATATTTATATTTTTGAGTAACCAAAATTTTTATTTATTGTATTTTTTTTAAAAATCAGAAATGAAAATTTGAACTGAAAATGAAAACTGAAACTGAAAGCTTCGTTATGAAGCTTTCAAATTATGCCTAAGGTTTGTCAAAAATTTTGACATCGGGAAAAATAAAAATCGTGATTTCTGCTGTGACTTTAAAAAAATGAAAATAAAAATTGAAATTTAAAATTGAAAGTGTTATCAAATAGGAAGCAAACACAATGCGCAAAACTGAATTTTATGCATTATTTTTTATTAAAAATTGTTATGTAGTAAGATTTAATTATATAAAAGTCCGAAAGGGTACTGTCGTCAAATTTCTTACAACACTCTTCAAGAATTTTTTTTATCATACTCTTCAAGAATTCAGTCCCATACAATTAGCGGATTGGATCAAAGAAATATATAGCAATATTAATAACACCTTTATTAGCTGAAAAACAACTTAACAAACAGATCATGATTTTTTTTTAAAAGTATATATTTTCGGCTCTTCTCATGTTAATTTCTTCCCTTTATTTTTTATTTCTTTCAAAAGAATACAAAGAATCCACTAATGAACGCTTGAAAAGTTGTAGCGACTGTTCATCCCATCAGTTTATCTCTTCATGAGATAATGGACAATCAATCCTGTAAGTAAGAGCGCAATAAAAGAGAAAATTACTTATCAAACCTTACCAAGCGAAAATAATAATAATTAATACAACAAGAAAGTAGAAGATGGGAAAGGGTGACCTCAAATATGACTGGTAGCCTCAATAGACTCCATTTCTCTGTCGATTGGTCAGATTGTGAGAGAATAGTGGAGTGACACAGTGAGAGAGAGAGAGTTTGAGATGGCAGTGAAAGAGACACTTTGTGATGGATAAGCTTGTAGGGCCATTAGAGATGTGATTTATGAAGAAATTGATATTAGTTAATATAAGTAGGCTTCTTAATAGTCCATTAGTTATAAAATAATATAAAATTATTAATTATTAAAAAAATTATTATTATTTATTAAGAATTTTGTGTTTAAGATGGTTTTTGCCATTAAAATTTATTATAAAAAAATGATTGATTAGAGAATGGAGGAGACGCAAATTGTTTTTATTTTTTATTTTCTAATTTTTAAAAATAAAGTATTATAGGTAAAACTAAAGTATTGTTTTTATAATTTAAAATTTCATATAAAACGTGGCTAAGTGATGCCGGAAAGGTTACATAATTTGTTAGGTTATGCCTCTATTGTTTTAATTAAAAAATAATAAAAATTGTACTGAAACTCAAAAAAAATTCTTTGTACTCTTAATAGTAGAATATAATATAGATATAGATATATACAAGCTTCTAAAAATCCATAATTATAGAATATGGATGAAAGTCGAGTAGAAGAAAAAAAATGTTCATTGTTAGATTATATATTTTATATTATATCTGTTGTTAGTTTATATATTTTTTCTTAAACCATATAAATTTCTTACAACTTATCCCAAGTTTATTTTGCCTCCAAGATTTTGTGTCAATTAGAATTATATATAATCTAACGGTCCTAAAAACAATTTATTGATCCCGTCATTTATAAAAATGGGTAGTCTAGATTAAAGTCAAAAAATTCGGTGAAAACTTATATCTTAAAAAGAAAAAAAAAGATCTTAAAAAGTCTTACTTCCTAAAGTTATATATATATATTTGTTGGAAATGGGTCATTAGGTCATGATGGATTGACCCAAACTAATTCAACCCAACTTATATTTGAGCCGCTACAAGCGGATTAAATATGGGTCACAACTCATATTTTTCAGTCAACATTTAATGTAGTCCAAATCTGACAATTTGACCAGCCTAGACTAATTCAAACTTAAAATTGATATTATGTATAAAAAAAAAAATTTGAGTTATAGTCGCTCGTTTGCCGTAAGCCTATAACCTAATTTTGTGTAGCAGAAACTCAAATTTGGGTTATAGCCCACCGATGTAGCTTAAACTAAAATTTAGGTTATAAGCTTATAGCCGTATTAATATTGGGTCTAACGTCCAATCCTAGACCAATTCGAACCTCAGGATTTAAATGGTAATTAAAGCCCCATGCGAACCACCATAGCACTGGGTAGGATAGGCCCGGAGCTGGCCCAGTTTCATGTTCAGCTTTTTTTTGAGTCGAAAAATGATTCTTGCTAATAGAACCAAAAAGGGAAAGCCCAAAAAGCTCCCATGCACTTAGGGGAGCCCAAATTACATCCAAATAGAAACTTTCTTTGGTTCTTCCTTAACTAGGGGTGCACAAAGAACCGGTGTAACCGAAACTAGAAGAATCGTACTTAAATCGAACTAAACCGTTCACTACAGTTTCAGTTCTAAATTTTAGGAACCGTTTGCTACGGTTCTGATTCAGGTTCCAAGTCAAGGAACCGGAATCATTAGAATATATATATATATATATATATATATATATATATATATATATACCTTCTAAATTCTAGTGTTCTATGTATATATAAAGTATAAAATATATAATATATAGATAAATACTAATAAATTCTAAGTTTTAATGTTCTATATATTTATATAATATAAGATATATAAATAAATATTAATAACTTCTAATATATTGTTATAACTAGGGGTGCACAAGCATGAGTGTGTATCTTACCAATGCTTAAAAAAAAAAAGTTGACAAAGAACCGTTGGGGAATCGGAACTGCAAAGAACCGGAACCGAACTGTACTCAATGGTTCTGGTTCCAGTTCCAAAGTTGAGTAACTGTTGGGAACGGTTCCGGTTCTATCAAGAACCGTAAGGAACCGAACCGAGTGCACTCCTATCCTTAACCGTGTAACATTGCTCATTTTCTTTTGTGCTCTATTTAGTTAGATAAAAATAGCAGGAATAGAAAAGAAGTGAATATCTTCTTTTGCCAAAAATACATCATGTCAGAGCACTTTTTGAGGGTGAAATGACCTTATTGCCTTTTGACTCCTGACCTAATCTTTTTGAATACTGAGTTTACTCATTTAACCTTGTTATTGGACTAAAATACCCTTTAAACAATTCTATCAAACCAAACATCATCAAAATCAAACCTCACACCACCACTTCTTCCACCAAACGCTGCCACCACCACTCACCAGAAAAGCACTAGCAACGATATCAAACACAAAATATCGTCCAAGAAAAATCTTAGAAATTGAAATCACAACTGACCACAATCAATCCAATCACCAACGAATCGATGACCAGATGACCTTAACTGCTCGAGGGCTCGTTCGATCATTTGCTAGGCCTACTTCTCGTATTAGTGAGCTCCCACACTTTCATGGACAAAATTACGAGCCTTGTTAACCAAATCAATGATGCAAATTAAATAAACAGGTTGATGAGTTGACCCGAGTCATATTTGATCTGCTCATATTCAACCTGATCCAAATCCGCTCATTTTCCCCAGCCTAGATTAACCCCACCTTGCTTGTATAGTGGCTTTTGGCCTCATTCTCTTAATACAATGACTTAATTACCAAAAAATACCATTTTGAGACTAGTTAACCGAAATCATGCTATTTTTTCGTTCCACCTATTTTTCTTAGAATTAAAAAGATAATTTTAATATTCTGTTATCTATACCATTGATAAAAATATGTATGTACTTTATAGGTCAAATTGCACTACTAAATTCTCCTACGATTTCAAAAAGTGACAAAATAATGTCCAGTACTAATTTTTGTTGCCAAATAATTTCTTTGTGCTTTCAAAAGTTACAAAGAATCTTACTTTTTCAAAAAACCTTTTTTGCATGTATCAAATAATCCTTCTCCCCCACATGCATAGGTGCATATATTTTATGGGTATTTAATTAAGTGACATTTATTTAATTCCCTTCTCACCACCACTTAAAACCTGTCACTTAGGACATTCTATATGCATATATCTCTATATATATTCACAAGGTTCCAACCATATGATTCTGTTGTATAGCAAGGAACTCCTCATCTGTACCAGATTAAGATTATTCATAACTTCTTTTGGCCCACGTGAGGGTCATTCTCAAATAGAGGTCAATTTAGTAGTATAGCATAGGTGGACTTACAAACTAAGTATTTTTAAGGGTAAATTACTCTAACATTTTTTTGAAGTTTTGCCTGATTACTTTCTGATTAAAACTTTTAAATTATGATGGTCAATCTTCTCTGAGATTTGATTGATTTTATTTCGGATACTACTGCCATTAATTGACAATAAGCTCTGTTAAAGTCAATTAACATAAAAATCAAAATTCTAAAACTACCTTCAGTGGCAGTAGTGTTAGTGTGACATTGATGGAGAAAATATATATATAAACATGTTAATCTTAATAAAAAGATTAAAAATTAAGGTTATTTTTGCATAAAAGTATTATAACTCGAGGGTACTTTTGAAATTGTATATTAAATGCGATTTTATTTAACGGATCATTAGTTTGACAGGGTGTTAGAGTAATTTTGTAAAAAAATCAATTAGAAGAGAATTAAGCTAAATTTCAGAAAAGATCAGAGTAATTTACCCTATTTTAATTGCTGAGAGTGGACCAATCTCGGTGCCAGTGCGTGAGGATCCATTTCAGTTCGTACTGTTAAAAGCTTCACTCAGTGGAAATTTTTTCTTTCTATCCCTGAATCGACGGAAGAAGAGTTTGTTTGGATTTGATAATAATAAGCTCAAGTTGATGGACATATAACATATAATAAAAATATAAAATTTCATAAAAGTTTGAAAATAATATTTTGCATTCCACTTTTTCCAATTACACTCTACTTACATTTTTTCTTTTTAAGATGAAGTGACATAATTGCCTTTATAAGATGAAGGGTTATTTTGATACAATTAATTAAAAAGGGTAAAATAGTCATGCAATTTTATTTTTTTTCAAATGGGATTATTTGCAACTTTTGAAAGTACAAAGGTCCCTAATTTATAACTAAAATATGTAATCTAGTAAGTCTATTAATTATTGCCTATGTTTACATTGAGGCTCCACAGAATAAAAGTAGGGTATCTCATACCTTTGTTTTCTTTTCCCTTTTTAAAAAAAAAACCTAAGCAAGAGCTTGTTAATTAACTAAAAATCTTAGGAAGTCCATGCTTTATCAGGAATTATGCACCAAAGTCCTAAAAAACAAAGAGAAAAAAAAAAGAAAAAATTATTTAAAAGTCCTACTTTTCAATTGTAAGCACTAATAAGTTTTTATTTTTTTTATTAAGACAACTAAGTCCTACTTTTAATTAATATTAGTAAAAAATCACGTGCGATGTACGTGGTTAAAAATGAATTTATATAATCATATTAAGAAACTATGATACCAATAATAAGAAAATAAAATTACTATTCTAACAACTCTAATATTATTTAAGTGAATTTATAATTAGTTATGCCTAACTTTTGAAAATTCTTAACATATAATCCCTTTTGAATTCCTAAATGTTAAGTGATATATATATATAATTTAGCTCGTCTCAAACATTCAATATCAAAAAATAATATTTAACTTAAGCAACTGCCAAGAAACTCAAAAAGTATATATTTAACCCCTTGACACTATTAATTATTCAAAAAATTAAAAAAATTGTCAAGGATACAAAGTTAAGCACCAAAATTAAAAAGCCTTTATCTAATCAATAATAGAGAAATTTTAGTAATCATACATTTAGAATAAAAAATTTAAATTGTAGTTCCTCAATTCAATAATCATTCCAACACCCATTTGAAATTGAATAATATTGAAAAAATATTTTTCAGTTTTTTCAAAAATCACCGATTTATGAGTTTTCTTTGCTTACACAAATTCTTTCTAATTTCAAGAAAGACATTGAGTTGGTAAATGGAATTATGAAATATATAAAAGTTGAATGGCGTAGAATACCTGCATAACACAATTTTTGTCACTTATATATATCTTTTGAATAAAGTGCTATAATATAAACTAAAAAAAAAAATTCAAGAGAGATTTGGTTGGTGAATGAAATTACAAAGTTCCAATGGAGTAGAGTAAAAAAACCGAACTTACTATTAATTGTGTGTGAGTGCTCATTGAAAAACTATTGAAGCAACGTGATGCCTTCAAAGCAAAATTAATTCAAAAAAAGAAAGTAAAATAAATTTAAACAAACAAAAAAACTCAAAAAGAAAGTAAAATAAATTTAACCAAACAAAAAAATCAATGTAAAAATACATATTTCACATTTCTCTCTATATATAGACACATATCTTTGCATGTATTGGAATGAAAAACTGAGATTATATTATCATTAATGAAACTCATTAAATATTATCCATCCAACAAATAAATCAATAAAAATAAGTTAACATAATAATTATTGTTAATATCTCTAATATTTAGATCTGAACCTTAGCAAAAAAAAAAATCTATGACATCCTTTCTAAATTTTTCAATATTGAGAACTTGTGATGGTTACTTCAAAAAGAAGTGCTACAACATGTAACATCTATTTTTGACTGTAATGTATAATGACTAAAGTAATGTTGTAGAAACATATGTAGAAATTAAATTTCCTTGATGCATATCTAATGACCACAATAATTTAAGATTATTATTGACTATAGCAGAAAAAAAAAACCAAAACATTTTCCCATCAAACTTCATTCACAAATCCACATGATCTTATATATTGAGAATATTCATATAACATAAAAAGAATATAGATCGGAATGCGAAGTACTAATTTGTATTTCACGGGTTCATTACAATAAACTGGAATTGGAGTTGCATATTTAAATAAATAGCCACCAGAAAAAGTTTTAACTAAAATTAACAATTTACACTATTGCCACACAAGATAAAACTTGATCCAATGGACTATAAAAGAGAATACACATAAATGAATTACAAGAAGAAATTTTAAAGTGTACAAGAACATAAAGAAAGAGATAAAACTAACCGTATTGGGTTATAAAAGTAAATAGTTAAGTTAATGTGTCTTATAAAGGTGTAAGTTCTTGCTTCTTTTTTCGGCAAGAAAAAACAAGATCTTGATTTTTAATTTCAAGCTTCAAAAAATAAATTTATCACCATATGATTTAGTTAAAGAAATATGAAAATATGTTTAGAGGCAACTCATAAACTAATTTGATTTGTGCACTTTACCATGAATATAATTTCGCAAAATGCCTAATATTTTTAGTGAATATAAATGAAATTATAAATTTCAAGGAAATATATAAAAATGTAATTCAATTGACAATAATATAGTAGTTTTTGTGCAAGTTTTTTAAATCCAATTTCTAATAGAATGAGAAATGTTCATAAAATCCCAACTAACTCTTAGCTTTCAAAATAGAATGCAAAAATTACTATTTATAGAAGTATAAAAAAATATAAAAAAATACATGTGTTAGAGAATCAGTAAAATCAAAACCATGTGTCAGATTCAAATGTTACTATCGATCTCCTCCAAAAAAAAAAATGTAAACTTTCAATTTTCTCAACATCTTTTCATTGTTCTCAAATTTAACATCCACATATCTCATTGATGTTATCAAATTGTTTTCATAAACATGACATATTAGACCAAACAGATATACATATATTTTTTTTCATGACAAGAATGAAAGATATAACATGTATAAAAATTGGTAAATACATCTATTACTCAAGTATAAAGATAACAAAACTCAAGGTAGTCATTTTTTTCAATCCTCTAGTCATGTCGGTCCGACAACAAATGATATTCTATAATATAATTAGAATACCAATCAACATTAAAGGGCCTGTATACCTGTTTCCACCGAGCTTATCTTTAGTAACAATGTTAATATATTATAATACAATTTAGTGATGTTACAATACAAAAATTACTGACAAAATTGAAGTTAATTCTCAAATTAGGTGGATTATCTAATAGAGGGTTATGATCAATTATCAATATTCTAGCAGAACAATGTGCAAAAAAAATTGTGAGAAAATTTGATTCTTGCATGCAATTTAATTGATGGAAAGAGTTGGGAGGAGTTGAGAGTTAGAGTAAAGAAATGAGTGTATTAGTTGAAGAATTATTATAAAAGTGAATGATTTGAATGATCAATTACCAAGATGCTAGCAGAATAACGTAAAAAAAATTATGAGCAAAAAAATTGTGAGAAATTTTGATTCTTGCATGTAATTTAATTGATCGAAAGAGATAAGAGAAGTTGAGACTTAGAGTGGAGCTAAGAGTGTATTAGTTGAAGAATTATTATAAAACTGATATTGGAGGTGATGTTAGGAGGAGTTGAGAGTTACAGTGGAGATAGAGGGCCCCCAATTTTGGAGGGGCCCCATTTTTTTTAACTAAACCCAATACTACTACAACTGGGCCTCAATTTAAATTTTTTTTTTATTAACTATGGTCCATTAAACCAAACCCAATATTGCCTTATTTTTTTATAAAAAAAATTACTAACTAATGGTCTAATTTTGGGGTTTGCCATTGTTTACGTTTTCTCTTTCTTTCTTTTTTCTTCTTTCTTCACGGCTCGTTTTCTTTTATTTTCTTCTTCATTCTTCACGAGCAAACGACAACAACCAACGACTATTTCCTAGAGAGGTTGTGGTCTACCAAAGTCCAACTTGTCTCATAGGTAAGTTTCTCTCTCATTTCTAGTTCTATACTTCTAGTCTTTTATGCACCATATGTTTCACTTTTACCTCAAAATTGAAAGCGTCTTGCTGTATCATGGCCCATAGGCAAAATTTGTTTTTCTGGTAATTGCAATTTTTTTAGTATAAGTCTTTAACACCTACAATTATTGGCTACTATTATCTGGTTTATTCATAAGTTATAAAAAAAAGAAAAGAAAAAAAAAGATGAAATTATATTATTTAGGCACAAGTGATTGGAAAAACAAAAACAAAATTAGTACGTCTGATTATTTGGCATTTAATTTTTTATCAATTGTGAAAAAAATAAATTAATTACGTTATGCAGTTTATATCTTGATGTAGTAATTGGAAGTACAATTGTTGTAATGTTAGCATACATGTACTTGCATTTGTTCTTTGCAATGTTCTTTGTTATCAGAAATGTTTTCTGTCATTAAAAAATGAATTATTTTGCTCCTCTTATTAAGCAATTAGTTGTTTAATATTTCTTTATAATTTTTTTTTAATTCAAACTCGATTGTGCTATTATAGAGCACCAAGACCGATTTTTTTTTGTTTGTTTTGTGTTATCAAAATAAATATATTTTATGTGCTTATCGTCTTATTTTAATAAAAATTTTACCCTATTATAAAATTTATATGCATGTGAAATCTTATGTATAAGGGGCCTCATTTTTGAAAGTTCAGCAAGGACCCTCCCAAAATTTTGTGAATCTCAGGGTCGGCCCTGAATGGAGATAAGGCTGTATTGGTTGAAGAATTATTATACAAGTAAATGATTTGAAACAACTTGTACTTTTAATAATAGTATAGATTTTCATTAAGTTCACAATTTCGCTCGCATTGGTTTTCTTTACCATCCTATTTTTTTAGGGAAGCGATATTCGCACTCCTCTTTTCTACAATTGCACTCCACTTATCTTTTTCTTTAAAGAAAATGACATGAAAGTCCATAAACTAATTAATACAACATCCCTTATTTTATAATACCACAATTACCCTTTATACTATAAAGTTAAACTCTTTTTTACCTTCTTTAATTTCTTTATTATGTTTTTTTTTGCGTCTTATTAAAAAAGATAATTTTTTTTTACTTTCTTTATTACTATTTTTTTTAAGGTAATGTTACTCAGGCAGAATTCATAGGTAATGTTACTCAGGCAGAATTCATAGGCAGAAACTTTTACATTCATTAGATGCATGTGGTAGGCCCCACCACATACACTCACCACATACATCCAATGGATGTAAAAGTTTCTGCCTATGAATTCTGCCTGAGTAGCATTATCCTTTTTTTTAATATTGTCAAAAGAGATAACTTCTTCATAGTTTTTTTTTTGGTATTCTAAAAATGGATAATTTATTCAACAAAAATAAATTTTTTTTTGGTTTCTTCCCCATAGAGATAAAAAAATTTTTGAACCTATTAAAAGATATAATTTATTCAATAACGATAATTTTTTTTTTGGTACTCTCAATGTAGATAGTTTATTCAACAAGAATAAAAAAATTTATATACTTTTTTTTGGGTTGTGTCAAGAGAGAATTTATTTAACATGGATAACTATTTTTGGGTACTTTTAATTTTTAATTTCTACCAAAAGAAATAATTTATTTAATAGGGATATTTTTTTTATCTCACGACAAAAGATATAATTTCTTCAACAGATATATATCTATATATATTTTGGTCTTGTCGAAAGAAATAATTTATTAACATAGATAACTTTTTTTGGGCCTTGTAAAAAGAGAGAATTTTTTTTTTGAATTATTTTTTTCTGAGTAATTTTTTTGATCCGATCAAAAACATTAAAGATAAGAGACAAAGAGGATGTCTGAAAGGTTAGTTTAGTTTTTTGAAAAAAATTAATCATTCACATGTGAAGTAAAGGTTAAAAGTGACATTTCTCCTAAGATGGGGGTGTAAACGTAAAAAATGGAAATACGAATATCGCCTCCAAATAAAAAATGTTAAATTTACCTTTATAAAGGGCAGTTATGGTATTTTAAAATAAGTAATGATGCATTAATGAGTTTAAGGGTCTTCTTGTCAATTCTTTTAAAAGAAAAATGCAAGTGAAGTACAATGGTAGAAAAAAGGGAGTGCAAAGATCGC
Organism: Cornus controversa; assembly: GCA_026545225.1. Taxonomy (NCBI): domain Eukaryota; kingdom Viridiplantae; phylum Streptophyta; class Magnoliopsida; order Cornales; family Cornaceae; genus Cornus; species Cornus controversa. The sequence continues at coordinate 56,589,023 of CM048851.1, read as the reverse complement.
CTCCCTTTTTTTATTTATAGAAATATCATTAATGTCATTCTTATGTAAAATTATTCAAAAAAAGACTTATACCATATTGATAAACTTTAAATAAATATATATATGTGTGTGTGTGTGTGTAACATAGACTTAAATTTACATAAAATTATCTTTAATTATTGAAATTACATATTTGTAAAACAATATAAATAGATTTTTTTTAAATAATTCATTAATTGAACATAAATACATCTCATTGAAAAAATTGTGAAACTTTATGACTTGTTTTAATATTTATTTTTATTACAATTGGTTGAATTTAAATAACTTTTTAAATATTTTAAAAAATTTCTATTTTTGGTGGCAATTAAAACTATGTGTTTTTTCATTATTATTGTAAATTGATACTAATTATAGAATTAGAGGTAAATGTTATATTTAGTATATTAATTTTAAAGAAATTAAGACATTAATGAGAAAGGGCAATCTTTAGAAAAAAATATTGCTAATTTTTTTTTCTTTTCTTTTTTTCAAAAAAAATGTTGATAATAGAATTGTGAACTTAATTGAAAATATGTATAAAAAGTAGGACTAAGTTGTCCTAACAATTTTTTTTTTAAGGACTCATTGATGTTTATAATTGAAACGTAGAACTTACGAGCTATGAAGCACGGATACTCCGAAAAGAGTTCTGTGGCCGTAGTGGATATGTATCCGATACGGATACGTCCAAGATACGATCAGATACGTGTCCAATACGGCTAAGAAGTATTCGATTTTTTTAAATTATTTTTTGAATATCGGATACGACTAGGATACGATAGGGAGATTGTAATATTAAAAACTTTATAGATTAAAAAATAAGGATCATTTTATAATAAAAAAAAATATTTTTAAAACTCTCAAGTAAGTGAGTCATTGTAAAGAATATTAGAAAAAATAGTGAATTTATAAATTTTAACTTATTATATTTTATATAATTACTTTAACTATATTTATTATATGGTTGAAGAATAAAAATTAATATTTTATGTATAATATTATATTTTTTTTATTTATTTGACGTATTCTTGCCGTGTTAGTATTATATTTTTTTAAAATTTTTTATATAGCTGTATTTATATAGTGTCGGAAGTGTCATGTGTGTGTGTCCGAGCTCCCTTGCTTACAAGTAATATTTCTAAAAAATATCAATCTAATGTTATATCGTATATGTATATAAAATATGTATGAAATGGCGTGAAGCCTCCAGGTTGGAATCGTCTTCATCGCTCTCTCTCTCTCTCTCTCTCTGAGAGATACAGAGAGGCCAGAGTCGAGACAAAGAGTCATAACTGAACACACAAATTCTGGTACCAGCATTTGTCTTGCAATTAAGTCACTGCTTGACGTACTATATTGTGACGAAGGTTTCATGATATCATAAATATATATATATATATATATATATATATATATCATAAAAGTTGGTGTATTTGTTTGGTCATAAATTAAATTAACCAATTTTTTTTTCGGTAAAGATAAAGGCAAAGCATCCCAATTGCTTACATCTAGAAACTTCAATAGATGCTTTATTGTTAGGAAAAATTATTAGTTATCACAGGATTCTTTTCTACCACTAATTTTTTTTTTATTTTAAATTATTTTCTACTATGATAGAAAATCAAGAGTTTCAAACGGTACATATGTAAAGAATATCCGGGTAGCCGGAAACTTCTCCCTTGTTGGGCTGTACTTGTATGGCAAACAATCAATGCACTCTATTATCCCTTGTTAGGCTGTACTTGTATGGCAAACAATCAATGCACTCTATTAAGGTCACAACTACTTGCTTTCATTAAAGAGGAAAATGGTGGGCCCAAGAGCTTCAAGTCACTCTCTATAAATTCCGAACATCACCACCCTGATATTGGCATACTAGAACTCTGTAATTGAAAAAAAACAAAAGAGTCAATGGATACCAAGAAAGTTCTTCTGTCTGACCTTGTTTCTGATTTTAAACATGTTCCATCAAACTATATCCGACCCGTTTCTGATCGCCCAAATCTTCATGAAGTTCAGTCACTTGATAGTTCAATTCCTCTCATTGACCTCCAAGGCCTCGACGACAGTGTGTCCCATCGGGCGGGGGTGATTAACAACATAGGCCAAGCTTGTCAAAACTATGGCTTCTTTCAGGTACATGTGCATGCTTCAACTCCTATATATATATATATATAGTATCAAAAAATGCCCCTAGAAGCAATAAGCCAAGAGACTGTAGCAAACTATATATATATATATATATATATATATTGTTGATTAACATTCTAGCTAGTTATTAGCTGCTATGATTATTGTGAAGGTTAAAAACCATGGAGTACCAAGAGGAGTGATTGATAAGATGTTAGGGGTGTCAAGGGAATTTTTTCATTTGCCGGAAAGCGAGAGGCTGAAGAATTATTCTGATGATCCGCTGAAGACAGCGAGGCTTTCAACTAGTTTCAATGTGAAAACTGAAAAAGTATCCAACTGGAGAGATTTCTTGAGACTGCACTGTTATCCTCTAGAGGATTACATGCATGAATGGCCCTCCAATCCTCCATCTTTTAGGTATCACATATTTCTGAAGTTAATTTTCTCTCTCTCTCTCTCTCTCTATATATATATATATTCTGTATCAATTGTATTAAAGCTTAAAAAAGCTACTATTGTTACACAGGGAAGATGTAGCAGAGTATAGCAAAAATGTTAGAGAGTTGGCTCTGAGAATACTTGAAGCGATATCAGAAAGCTTGGGCCTAAAAGGAGATTGCATAAATAAGGCATTGGGCAAGCATGGACAGCATATGGCCCTCAATTTCTATCCTCCATGTCCACAACCAGAGCTGACTTATGGGTTACCTGCTCATGCTGATCCTAATGTCATAACAATCCTCCTTCAAGACGACGTGCCCGGCTTGCAGGTTCTCAAAAACAGCAAATGGATTGCTGTCAACCCCATCCCAAACACCTTCATCGTCAACATTGGTGATCAAATACAGGTGAATTATTCTTAAGAAAATATATACTACTTGAATCTCTTCTCTGTGTTTTTCATGGGATCTGACACAAGTTATTTATTTTTATTATTTTTAGATTTTTATAAATAATTTATTTTGGTTTTATTTGTCTTATTTTTTGTACCATGTAAAGACGGGATTTTTAACTCTGCTGAGAAGATCTTTTGCAGTCACATGTCACCTATAACAAAGCCAATGTTGACTTTTTCATGTAGAATTAAACTAGTATTCTTTGACCTTTAGTTTAGTTATTTGGACAATTGATTAGTAAATATAGATATATACCAACATATATGTATATTTGAATCTTTGAAGGGATATATATGCTTGTGCTAAGATCCTAGCAAAAAGTTTATATTTGAGTTGAATAGATCTTGTTTATTCAGCAAAACAAACCGATTACTTGTTTTTTGTGCAATATTTTTTTTGCTTCATTTGAATCACAGTTCTTTTATCATCTGGCAAATTAAGCATCACTTTAGAATATATCATACAAATACTATCTGAATCTTGCAAAAAGTTTATACAGCATTAGAGATCATTTTCACATACACACACACACACATATATATAGTCTGGTGAGACCTTAAGCCATTTTTATTGGTTTTTTATATATATATATATAGTCTGGTGAGACCTTAAGCCATTTTTATTGGTTTTTTATATATATATATATAGTCTGGTGAGACCTTAATGAAGCCATTTTTATTGGTTTTGTGTAGGTACTGAGTAATGGTCGCTATAAGAGTGTGCTCCATCGTGCGGTGGTGAACTGCTACAAGGAGAGGATCTCCATTCCCACATTCTATTGTCCATCACCTGATGCAGTGATGCAGCCATGCCCGGAACTGATCGACGACGAGGAGCATCCTGCCGTTTATAGGAGCTTCACATACAACGAGTACTACAAGAAATTCTGGAACAAGGGACTTACAACTGAAACCTGTCTCGATATGTTTAGAACATCCTCTCCTTGAAGTCATTTCTTTATGTACTTCAATCTTGTTGACTTGGGCTTGTAGTAGTAGTAGTACTCATTTACATTCAATAAAATGCACTCCTTTTCAACTTTCACAAGTACAAATTCTATGACTTGAAATCATCCATACCATGTGCTCTTGAAATGCTTATTTATTTATTTTTGATAAGTAGGAATCAGAGTTCAATGAAGTTATTATTATGAACCCACATAACATAATTTCACCACTAAATGTATAGGAGCAATGCTACACGTCATGAAAATATTTCATGAATTTTTATCTTGAATGATGTGACAATTAAATGGTGAGTTAGTATTGATGGGATTGCTCTCATACACGGAATGTCAATGTCAATGGTATTATCACTTGTCACATCATTCATGAAGGCAATTCATCATAAAATTTCATGACGTTTAGTATTTTTCAATGTATAGATAGGTGTAATTCTAATTCAATATAATCCAAATATTTCATTTATTATCATTTCAAAAGTAAAAAGATTTAGAGAGAATAAAAATTTAAGTAAAATTTTTATAATATCAAAATTAGTTCTACCATTTTAAAAGAGAAAGGAGTATAATAGTAAATAAAAAAATGTAAGATAGTAAATTAATTAAAATAATTTCTTTTCCTTTCTTTTTCTCTTTGTCTTTTTCAAACTATCCAAAATTGTTATGCAAGCAAAACTATAACAATAGAGTGGAACAATTTTACAACTTGACTCACTTAGCCTAATAAATCTACAATCTAAGTATAAATTCTTTAGCTCGTATTATGTTTGTTTAGACTCACCTTCTTTTAAGATTTTCTCAAGAAAACTGATTTTTAAAGTGAAAAAAATAGTGAAAACACCCAAGTAAAGAGGTTGATTAATTACAAACCAAACCTGAAATGTGTGAGACCGATATGGGTTCCACACTAAAACGTGACAAATGACAATAAATCGGTCTTCTCGTTTGACTTATTTGGTTAGTTGAGTGTCTGACTGTTCTTCTCATCATTTAATTATATATATATCTATATATATATATAGTGTACTTTGTTACTTTAATTGTTAATGTAATGTACAAAATAATTAAATGATGAGAAGAACTGTCAGACACTCAACTAACCAAATAAGTCAAACGAGAAGACTGATTTATTGTCATTTGTTATATATACACACACATATATTATATGGAAATGCTGATCGTCATGAAATTTTATCATGAATTATTTTCATGAATGATGTGACAAGTGATAATATCATTGACATTCTGTGTATGGGGGAATCCCACCAATACTAACTTACCATTTAATTGCCACATCATTCAAGATAAATATTCATAAAATATTTTCATGACGTGTAGCATTGCTCTATATTATAACTATTTACTTTTTATTTCCACTTTCTCCTTCAGAATATATTGTTTGAATTGGATTTGAAAAAATTATTCTCCTTATGTTGTTAAATCAATCTATCAATATTTATTATAGAATTTATGCACATAATCTCTGAGTAGATCAAATTAAATAACATTTTGACACTTGCTTTATTCTCTCATCTTCTCGTAATAATAAATTTATTTCACTCTATCTTTGTCCTACCTACCCAGAAGCTAACTCATTATGAAAATATGACTTGTTTATTATCTTTAGATATCTAATTGTTCTAGTCTTGTTACTCCGCTTGTGATTAGGGAATGCAATTTGAATTGAGCAACTCGAATTTAATTCGAGTTCAGTTCAATTTTTAATGTATTTGAGTAATTATTTTTATAATTAGGGTTGAGCTTGGATTGAAAATCTCAATTTGAACTTAATTAGGGTTGGACTTGAGTTGAGGTACTAACAACCCGAGCCCAACCCAAACTCGAATTGTAATATTATTTTTATACATATTTTTTTATTTTAAATATATTATATATAATATTCAAATTATGATAACCTTTTTCTTTTCAACTTTCTTTGTGTGTGTTTAGGAGTAATCTAATGTGAAACTTATTAAATATCACTTTAAATTTTTAACATGGAGATTGGTGATATAATTAACCTGACTTTTTAATCCGAAATCTCAACCTAAGTTTAAAAATTTAAGGATGGATTGGACTAGAGTTGAGTAGTTATGATTGAAAATAAGGTTAGAATTGAGTTAGGGTTGAACATTTCATATATAAGGTTAAACTCGAATTGTACCATTAACTGCCCAATCCGCTCAAGTTGCAGCCCTAGTTCTGATAGCTAATCCTTGCACAAGTGGTTTGAAGTTAAGAATTTTAATCCTAAAGAACTCAACTAAACAAAGTTGTATCCAACTATTTAAAGTTAAAGACTTGAATCTTTAAGAACATTTATAAAAAATAAAAAATCCATAGTTCTGGTAGATTGTTGGGTGAAATGGTATACATCACAACATTACTTATCATGCATATAAAGGGCATTCTAAAGCTTAATTTTAATAAACAACGTTATGGATCTTTGGGCTTTTGATGGAATAAATGCTCTGCATGTCAAGCATATTGTTACTCAAACAAAAAGACTAAGCAAACTCTGAATATTGACCTATTTTGTTTTAATGATGTGAAATTTTATTTCTAATTTAATAGATAAGGGCAAGTGTGATACTTTTTTAAGTTTAAACAAAAATAATAAATTAGAATTCTAAGAGTTCAACACTTTTAAATTGAAAATAGAAGAATCAAATATTTTGTGATATGTTGATTTTTTTACAATTTCATTATAAGAAAAAAAAAATATTAGTTTGTCTAAAGATATTGAAATCAGCAACCTTTAAGAATAAAATTTTCAAGATGTTTATTTCAAGAGTAATAATAGAGATAGTAAAACTTATTACTGAAAATCGATTTACTCTCATTTCTTAAATAGTACAAGTGTAACCCAACATTTAGTCTCTGTCTATGCTTTAATAGATGTTCATTTTGGTATGAGAACTTTTTAAAAGTAAATGCAATTAATGCATTTTCTTCCTATAAAATTACCAAATATATTTTTATATTTAATTATGTATATTACTAAGTTTTGAAAGATTTTAAAAAAATTAAAAAGTAGTTATGAAAAGATTGAATTTGTTTTATTTTGATTTTTTTAATAGACAACTATTTTAAAATAATTCAAATTAAAAAACAAAAAACTAATTTGAAATGAAACGTAATATGAAACGGATGAAATATAAATTATTATCCTTATCTTAAGTACCCATCAATAAGTTTCTTTTTTTTCCTTTTTAATCGGACTTATCAACTCAATCCAAACTGGCGTTGCCTCCCAGTTATACGATTCATTGAAGTGAGATTCCCTTAGACAAGTCGGTGCCTACAAAAAAAATGCGTGACATCTGCCTCACGCCTTCCAAGACAAGGCACCATCAAATCAACATTTGATCCCCAAAAAAACAGATAAAAATAAATGTATAAATTACATGGACATCTTCCCATGTTTAACCTAATTACTTCTGATATTAAATTAATAAATTTTGTTACAATACTTCTGAAGTTTGTTCCGTTAGACAAAAATCTATCCGTCTAAAATTTCGTTAATTTTGTCAAAAAAATTGAGGATAAATTACACTAACCTTCCTGAGATTTGGCCTAATTATATCTGGCATCAAACTAATTGATTTTGTTACAATGACCTCCCCTATAATAGAAATGAACTAACCGATGTTAACGGGATGAAATGTCTATTATACCCTTAATATTATATTGATATAAAAATTAAAATATTTATATATATAAAATAACATTTTTGCCCATCTAATATAATAATATTTACTATATTATAAATTAATATATATATATATATATATATATATATATTTACTATACTATATATATAATATAATAAATATTTATATATGTGTGTGTGTGTACGCGTGCGCGCGCATACAACCTCAGTTGCCATCATCACCCTTGTCGACACCACACCAAGACAACCGTCATGCCACAGACCAGATCCACCACTCACAGTTGTCACGCCGTAAACCACCACTAGCCGAACTATCATGAGCCACCACAACCATTGTACACAACCCCAACTGTCATGGCCACCACCGTGGTGAGGTTGATGAAGTCGAATGTGGGAGCATATATGGTGGTGGCCATGGTAACTGGGGTTGTGCACGATGGTTGTGGTGGCTCATGGTGGCTCATCTAGTGATGGGTCTGGTCTGTGGCATGGTAGTGGTCTTGGTGTGGTGTCAATGTGGGTGATAATGACAGTTAGGGTTGTGTGTGTGCGCGCACATACACACACATATATATCTATATATATATAATAATATTTACTATATTATATATATAGTATAGTAAATATATATATAAATATTATAAATTTTATAATATAGTAAATATTATTATATTAGATTGGCAAAAGTGTCATTTTATATATATAAATATTTTAATCTTTATATCAATATAATATTAAGGGTATAATAGATATTTCACCCAAAAATTAACGCCTGCTAGTGCATTTCTGTTACATGGGAGGTTATTGTAACAAAATCTATTAGTTTGATGCTGGGTGTAATTAGGTCAAATTTTAGGAGAGGTTAGTGTAATTTACCATTGAAAATTTCTTATTTCATACGGAGGCAAAGTTTGCTTTTAGTGATAGTATAAATTAAAACGTTTTGTGTAGTCTATTATAGAGATTCTAAATCAGTATATGGGCAGATCTGACACCTGCAAAAAGACTTATATGTCATTTGACTTTATCAAATGACCTATTTAATCCTAAAAAATTAAAAAAAAAGACCAAAATACCTTATTAATACTTTCAAATCGGCACTGTTTATATCTTTCTCCAGTTCGTATTGACATTGTTCTTCTTCTTACCCAATTCATTTTACATGCAGTGTACATTCTTTGTTTTTTTTTTTGTGCAAACTTTTGTTTTGAATGGATATATATATATATATATAAATTTTCAATTTCATTATATAAAAACTCTAAGTTACTTTATTAAGAGTTTCTTCCATTAAAGTTTAGAGAGAGAGAGTTATGATTCTTCTATATATATATATACACACACACACACACACACACACAATAGTATTCAACTGCTCCCTGATGAGTAGGAAATAGTTTACACACTTTTAACTCTAGCCTTCGGATTTAATCTTACGGCTATTTGGTTAAAATTATTATTTTAGGAAACTATTATTATTTCAATTATAGTTAATTAGTCGTGAGGTAAAATGACTGTAATGGACTTTTCTTAAAAGGAAAAAGATAATTTTCTTTAATATTTTTTCAATATTTGGTATGCACGTTCTCTCTCTCTCTTCCCAATTGATCGAGAAAAAAGAAAGCAAAGCGATTTCCAGTGAATAAGTGTTGTTCAACTTCATAAAGATTAACATATTCTAATGTGATAATGGTTTTGGAAAATCTCAGAACAATAATAAAAATTAAAATTAAAATTAAAACCAAACTAAAATTTTAGTTTATTTTTTATTTTTTATAAAAAGTTCAATATTGGTATGTACGTTCTCTCTCTCTACAATTGTAAACCGGAGTAGTTGAACTTTTTATAGACTACCATTATTCTGTAACTTTTTATAGACTACAATTGTGAACCGGAGTAGTTTTTAAAATATTCTGTAAGTTTTAATGTTTTGTTGTTGGTCTGCACTATTAGTTGACTTCTGCATGCAATTATAAACCTTTTAAATCGAGAAAATAGAAATAAAATCAAACTGAAATTTTAATTTGAAAACTACTAAAAATTTAAAGGAACTCTAAAAATTAAATCCCTCAATTTCAATGGACTATTTGGGCTAGTAAAATTATGATTTCATATTAATCTTTTAAATTTTATTTTTTGGGTTAGTTATGCAACCTTGATCGTTCTGTTTTGAAGAACTTGATCATGCACCTTCTCTTTACCTAATGTTCTTATATATAAGATACCTTTTATTTATAATTAATTTATGACTCACTAGGAGTGTCTATACACTTACAAATGTGGGTTAATTACTCTAACATTCCTTGAAGTTTTGCCAAATTATTCTCGAATTTTATAATTGTAGAGAGAGAATGTACATAACAATATTGAACTTTTAATAAATAAAACTAAAATTTTAGTTTGGTTTTAATTTTAATTTTTATTATTTTTATGAGATTTTCCAAGACCATTATCACATTAGAATATTCTAATTTTTTATGAAAATGAACAACACTTATTCACTATAAATCACTTTGCTTTCTTTTTTTCTGGATCAATTGGAGAGAGAGAAATAGAACATACATACAAAATATTAAAAGGATATTAAAGAAAGTGATTTTTTTTCCTTTTAAAAAAAGTATATTATAGTAATTTCAACTCACGACTAATTAACTATAATTGAAATAGTAATAGTTTCTTAAAATAATGGTTTTAACCAAATAGTCATAATATTAAATTTGAATGTTAGAATTAAAAGTGTGTAAATTACTCTCTACTCACTAGTCACCACTGCAACATGTATATTGCAAATGTTCAATTTGTAAAAAAGTGAACCAATGAACCCATTTTCTTTCACTATTTGGAAACCCAACTGGTATTCATGGTCCACCTTAGAAAAATTCAAATCAATGGTTCACTTTAACAAATCGCAATATCAAATGGCTCATACCATAGACCCACTTTAGCAAATCCAAATCAATAGTTTACTTTAATAATCCCAATATCTAGCGGCTCACTTTAGCAAAAATCTTGGTTCATCTTCATTAGTAATTTAGTGACCAAAAACTGTCAATACCATAGACCTGAGTTTCAGAAGGACGGCCAAAATGGGAGAGACAGACAGAGATATACAGTATAATACATATATATATATATATATAGCTAAGAGCTAGTTTGAGTCATGTCAATTTGGAGTAAATTGACAACTTGGGTTATGAATAATGAGTTGTCACTTGGCGGTGAACTTTGTGGTGGTGGTGGGTGGTTGGGTTCAAAGAGAGATGGCAGAGGAGAGAATTTGGTTTTTTTGTAAAATTAATATTTTTAATTATATTTATTTTTAAAAAGTAAGAATATATTAGACATTTCACACCTAAAAAGAAAGGAGCAATGCTACACGTCATGAAAATATTTTATGAATTTTTATTTTGAATGATGTGGCAATTAAATGGTGAGTTAGTATTGGTGGAATTCCCTCATACATGGAATCCTAATGGTATTATCACCTGTCACATCATTCATGATGATAATTCATGATAAAATTTCATGACGTTTAGCATTTCCCAAAAGAAAGAGAGGGACGAAAATATCACTTATAGGCTATCTCTATTCCTCGTGTAAAAGGGAAATGCTAAATGTTATAAAATTTTTATCATGAATTGCCTTCATGAATGACGTGACAAGTGATAATACCATTGACATTCCGTGTATGGGGGGAATTCCACCAATGCTAACTCACCATTTAATTGTCACATCATTTAAGATAAAAATTCATCATATATTTTCATGACGTGTAGCATTGCTCGTGTAAAAAGCACAAGCGTGAAATAAAGTCCAGGGGATGTACTGTAATTTGTCCTTATATATTTACATGCAACTGGTAGGACCGCCCATGTCTGCTCTCTGCAAACAAGGCCTAATCAAGCAAGAAGCCTCCTTCCTGCTATCATTATCTATCTTTGCTTGTATCTTTCTGTGTCAAACCAAATTCAACCACTGATACAATTAAGTATGCAACCTTCACATAGATGTCTTACCAGTCAACCACTCATACAATTAATCTCCATCGGTTTCCTTCCATTTGCAACCCACTCCATTATATAAACTATAAACTAGTAGTAGTAAGATTAGTAGCGACTAACTAGTAAGTGAAAATTAAAGGCAAAATGGAGTCTTCTTCAACAAACCAAAACACAATGATCTGCAACTCTTATCATCAGCTTGATGGTGTTGAAGAAGAGCATTGCTCATATGCGATGCAACTGGTGAACTCCTGTACGCTGCCTATGGTGTTGAATACGGCCATAGAGCTCGGCCTGCTGGAGATCATAGCCAAAGCAGGACCTGGGGCTCAACTATCTCCGGTGGAGATGGCGTCCCAGATACCTACTACCAACCCAGAGGCAGCCACCATGCTGGACCGGATCCTCCAGCTCCTTGCCAGTTACGCCGTGCTGACTTGCTCCGTCACTGCCACAGATTGTGATGGCCGTCCTCAGAGAATGTATGGTTTGGCACCTGTTGCCAAATACTTTGTCAGGAATGAAGATGGAGTATCATTAGGACCGTTGATGGCCTTGCTTCAGGACAAAGTGTTCATAGACAGCTGGTCAGTACTACTACTAGCTAGTATAACTTCATCTCCTGCTTCCTCTTACCATTTTCTTTTTCAAGTTTCATATTGATTAATCATATCGTGTTTGATCATAGAAAATTTGCTCTATATTGGGTACAAGGTAATTTCATGTTTAATCCTGTCCCGGGCCATTGGCAGTTAAATTCAGGATATATAGGATATAAATTAATATTGTAATGTTTGATTGTAGAAATTCTCACTAGACCTCAATTGTTTAGTAAAATGAGCAGCTAGAGTTGTGATATAATAATAGCAACTATCATTGTTGAGTGATGTGATGGTCATGGAGTTGGAATTATCGAAAGCTAACATGCATATACTTGATTAACAGCTTAATAGACCCTATTTAAATGAATTATAAATGGGAACAACCTCACCAAATCTCTATATAACCGCTAAAATTCCATGGTTGAATTTGGTCCTAGGTATGAACTAAAAAGTGCAGTTGTTGAAGGAGGCATTCCCTTTAACAAAGTCCACGGAACGCATGCATTTGACTACCCTGGTAGGGATGCCAGGTTCAATGACGTGTTCAACAAGGCAATGAAGAACCAAACGACTATAGTCATCAAGAAAGTCCTGGAGTCCTACAAGGGTTTTGAGCACATTCAAAAGCTGGTTGATGTTGGTGGTGGTCTCGGAGTTACCCTCAACATCATTACATCCAAATACCCTGCTATTAAGGGTATTAATTTCGACTTGCCACATGTTATACGACATGCACCACCCTATCCTGGTAAGGTTTCTAGTTTCATGTTCTCTTTTTTGCTAGCTTCTTATTTCAGTTCAAAAGAATACATATACTCTTGAAGCTTCATCACCGACTCTCTCTAGAAAGCTTCACCGATTTTCTCTCTCTAAAACCTTCTGGGTATTCTATATATATATATATATATATACACACTACCTCTCTCTCACTCTATCTAGAAATATCTATTTAGACATTTCTCTCTCTTTCTCATTCTATCAAGAAGCTTCATGTACGGATTACTTGTGTGGTTAAAATTTCTCTCTTTAGTTGGTGGTAGCCGACATAGTTGGTTATAAATAAGAGACCCAAGGTCTCATATAGTGTGTAATAAAAACAGAGAGCATGTAGAGTGGAGACACCAAGCCTTGGTGTGAGTGAGCTAACGAGTGTGATATGCTGTGAGTGTATAAACTGTGAGTGAGTGTGTCTTGTGTATAAGTCTTCTATACAAAGTATTGAGTCTGAGTAAGCTGTACTAGTGTCTAAATACTTATGTGTGCTATCGTGTACCCAAGCTATATATTAATAAAATCTTGTTTTGTATCCAAGTCGTGCAATTTAAACTCAACATATACATTATGGGCATTTGGATAATTTATTTAAATGAACCAATCGTTTTTATCCTGTTCTATTCTTTATAGCTGAGAAACCACTCATAACAATCTTTATAGCATTTCAATGCAAAGCACGTTATGGACAAATCAAGGCATCACAAAAGGATAGAAATGAGACAATTCCTGGCAATCCCAAACTGGTTTGGTTTAGATATTGTTAAAAAAAATATAACTCAGTTCATAATGCACTGCTTTCGTAGTGAATTGGAATTTCTATTAAAGTTTGATTCATTCATTACTCACTTTATAGTAACTAATCGGAATTGTCACCAAGTGTTCGACCAAAACTAATACTAAAATAGCCCTAGAATTAGATTTCAAGCATACATTTCATGCTTGTTTGAGTAATGCCAATAAGATTCCCTGACTGACTGACTGATAAAATTAATTAGCATAGCCCTGTCACGTACCATTTCATTGGCAACCCTAAGTATCGAATTACCTTTTTTTTTTCTTCTTCTTATGCAGGCGTGGAACATCTTGGGGGAGATATGTTTGAAAGTGTACCAGAAGGCGATGCCATTTTTATGAAGGTAATTGATAATCACAAATTATAATAATTTTTAATTTTGAAAACAATCGCAAAATGATGATCAATTTTGTTTGGGACTGAAAGGATAAATGATCAACATGTCATGTCGGAGGCAATGAAGAGTAAAGATGTATAACATTGCTCTTGAAAACTGTCAAACATTTTTCTCTCAGTTTTTTTTTTATATAAAAAATATCTCACGAGTGTTAGATATTTTTCAGTCTACAACCTATATATTAACTTGAACTTGATAACCAACAATGCTGTGGTAGTGGATACTTCATGATTGGAGTGATGATCAGTGCTTGAAGTTGCTGAAGAACTGCTACAAAGCTCTGCCAGAAAATGGGAAAGTAATTGTGGTGGAGGGAATTCTTCCAGTGCTACCCAATCCTAGTTCCGCTGTGAAAAGCATTTGCCAATTTGATCTGCTCATGATGACCCAAAACCCAGGAGGTAAGGAGCGGACACAACTGGAGTTTCTCGCCTTGGCAACTGGGGCTGGATTTGCTGGCATTAAATTGGAGTGTTTCGCCTGCAACTTTTGGGTCATGGAATTCTACAAGTAGACAGTTCCTTTGAGGCCTTTAGCTTGTCCAGTCTCTGTTCTAAGCGTGTGAGAGCTTGATATACATTGTTGGACACATTCGTTTGTTGCTTAATCTAAGGAGGCAAATGGTGTTCTAACATGGTATTAGGCCTTGGTTCGGGAGGTCTTGGATTCAAGTCTCTCCCTCTGTACTTGTTTCCTTTTTTCTTTCAGTCTGTTTGTGCAAGTTAATACGGCTTTTTCAGTCCGTCTTCTTACCTTGGTACCTGCAATAAATTATCAGATAATGAAATTCTGAAAGTTTTAAGTTGTACGTCAATCATGACTACTTTTTCCATGAATGGTAGCAGCACCCTTCTTGTGTTTTGTTTTTAAAAGGGTGCAGAATGTGAAAAGCCTTTCAAGTAAAAGATTGAATTGAATGCTTATTGGGCATGGAGACTGCAGTTAGCATGTGCCTGAGCTCTTACATGCTTGTAAACTTCCATTGAGCTCAAGTACTGGAGGTCATGAGAATGCTTATGTCACGCCCCATATTTAAATACCTCTCGTCCCGTACTTAAATCTGGTGCGCGAGTTACTCTTAACATTCCCGATAGCCATAAACTATCTTTCCAATCCATAATTCCAATACAAGATTATTCCATCAAGACTAATAACACTACAAGATTATTCCATCAAGACTAATAACACAACCTGTTCCCATTAATACAACACAAGTTATAACACCAATCAAAATTCCGCCAAGAGTACAGTCCTCATTGCATAAGCATCAACTATAAATATCAAATACCATTTCTCTAATGACCCGACACCCCCCTTGGGAGTTAGGTCCCAAATCAATCTCATATGCAGAAGCAAAACATAACTTCTTTAAACATAATTTCCTTTAATACAAAACAAAATATAACATCAACACCATTTAATCAAAATTCCATCAAATGTACAGTCCTCATTACATAACCATCAGCTATTAATATCAAATACAGCGCCACCAAATTAAAACCCCTCATCCGTGTTACAAGAGTCTCAATAAGGAATTGTTATACTAACGAAAGTAAATAAATTCATACCCAAGCTAGTCTCTGTCCGTGTCATCTATCTCCTTCACGTGCTAATCAGCAAGTACCTGAAATATTAAGGGGTAGTTCACAAGCTCATCAAGAGAATTACACTCGCATATACCTATGCCAGCCAAATGCACATAATTTTATATTTCATCTCTTTACCAAATAAAACCCAATAAATAACTCTGGTTCGGCAGCCTACTCTCACCACCCAAACCTATTAAATCACCTTAAAACTTGTACAAAATTCAATCTCCATCACCAAAACTTCATATGCCAAAATCACCATATATAATGCTCCATTCAAGTTATATATACATATTATATATAGATACCATTCACCCATATATATTTACATATAACGACAGTACATAAATATATATATATAATGGTTCTTGATTAATTATGTATTTAGGGTGCAATGTTGCTGTTGAGTGTGGATATAAGGAAATGATGATCAGGTATGATTTGGGTCTATAGGTGTACATGTACTTGTATACGTATATATGACTATATTTCCGTTTATACAAAACAATTAATACATCAATATCATCTTCACAAAATTCCAGAAATTCATATGTATAAACATAGATGTCCATATGTAGACAGAAATGTATATCTCAAGCTTAATATATTGTTAACAAAACTTGTGAGGAGCTACATGTATTATATATATATGAATGCATAGATTTGTAGGTCCATATATGTTATTTCACATAAACCTTCAATCAAAGCTATAATAGTGCAAACCAATTTAAGTTGAATCCATAAATACATGTGCATGTCACTAATCAGATTTTACAATAGATTAAGTGAATAGAAATGGAACAAGGGATTCATCTTTGCTTCTAATCAGCCTATTGCCCGACTTTAATCGACTAAACTAATTAAAGCTTATACGTGCATTCCATGATTTATGTACACACATATAGACACGTTCATACAAACAGAGCCCCAAACTTAAACCCTAACATTCAACCTTTGAAACCCCCAAAGTCTATTTTCAGATTCTTGAAGTTTTATCTAAACTTCATACTTGATTTTACCTCAATTTAAGATATATAAAGACGAGTCAACTTGCCTTAGGATGAATTTCTTGAATCCTTTATTTTCCCTCTTCTTTTCTTCTTCTCTCTCTTCCTCTTTCCCTTCTGGCCGGGAACCCTTCTTTTCTTTTTTTCCTACTACACAAGATTCTTGTATATACCACTTCAGTCAAATATCACCACATGTGGCAACCTTCATTACATGCCTAAGGACACTTGGAATTTATAATGACATGTGTCTTTTCTTTTTCTTATTGTTACAAGCTTACTCGTAAATAAAAAAAACAAAAAAAACTCCTTAAGCTATACTACTCTACTGTATATATCATTACCTAATAATCTTAGAAGTACATACACGGATACGGACACAGAATATAGGTACGACACGATATGAATACGGTGATACGAAAAATTTTAAAAAAATAAAATACGGACACGGCAAGGATACGTCAAATAAATAAATAAATAAAAATATAATATTATACATAAAATATTAAGTGTTATTCTTCAATCATAAAATAAATATACTTAAAACTATTTTTGTTTTATTATAAAATAATTCTTATTTTTTAACTAAACGTATCCTGACGTATCCCGCATATCTAGCCGTATCCCTTCCGTATTCTAGCCGTATCCGATATTCAAAAAATAATTTTAAAAAATTGGATACTTCTTAGTCATATCAGACACGTATTTAGGCCGTATCCATATTAGATACGTGTCCGATACGGTCTCTATATCTGGGTGGTTCTAAAAACTTCATTTGAAAACTTTCAGTTATACTATTATTATTACCATACATCTATGTAGTGGTGGATAAGTCAAAGTCAAAACAAAATACTCTCCAACTAAAAATCTCAAAATAACAAAGAATGTCTCCAAATATATAGATAATTCGATCATAATCAAGATTAAAATCCAAATTAATAATCTCGAGTATTACACAGCTTATGCAGGAGATCACTCCTAGTTCTAGCTCTTCTTATGGCTTTTAGGTAAATATGGCTCAACCTTTTTGATATTGTTGACTATGAATATTTCCCTGGAGTATCTCTTCTGTTGATTGTTGGTAAAAGTTCATGTTCACAAAATCCCTCTTACTCTTGCAGTTTCTGTTGATTGTCTTTTCAGTAAAAAATCACTGCTCTGACTCTGAGCAAAAATAAGCCAAAGCTAACTTCCTAATTGTCAATGAATACACATGTAATTAAAGAAGTGTGTAACATGCCATCCAAAAAAAAAAAAGTGGGACATTACATGCAACTGGTAGGACTGACTCATCTCTACTCTCACCAAACAAGGCCTAATCAGGCAAGAAGCTTGCTGCTACTGTTTTTTTTGCTTGTATCTCATTCCCCAGCTATATTTGTGTCAACCCAAATTCAAGCACTCATGATTCATACATTATACAACCTTCTGACTTACCAATTACCACCCACCCAAGTGATTCCTATGAATGCCTATATAAAATCTCCATATGTTTCCTTCAATTTGCTACCCACTCCATTATATAAACTAGTAGTAAGGTTAGTAACTAGTAAGTGAAAATTAAAGACAAAATGGGTTCTTCTTCAACAAACCAGAACACAATGATCTCCAACTCTTATCAGCTTGATGGTGATGAAGAAGAGCATTGCTCGTATGCAATGCAACTGGTGAACTCCGCTTCACTGCCAATGGTGATGAATGCTGCCATAGAGCTCGGCCTGCTGGAGATCATAGCCAAAGCAGGGCCTGGCAAGCACCTCTCCCCGATAGAGATTGCGTCCCAGATACCTACTAGTAACCCGGAGGCACCCACCATGCTGGACCGTATCCTCCAGTTCCTGGCCAGTTACTCTGTGCTGACTTGTTATGTCAGCGATTGTGATGAGCATCCCCAGAGGAAGTATGGATTGGCACCTGTCGCCAAATACTTTGTCAAGAATGAAGATGGAGCATCATTAGGCCCATTGTTGGCTTTAGTCCAGGACAAGGTCTTCATAGACAGCTGGTCAGTACTACTAATTAGCAAAACTTGATCCCCTGCTTCGTCTGATCTTTTTTCTTTTTTCTTTTTCTTTTTCAAGTTTCATGCATATTGATTATCATATTGTGTTTGATCATAGACAATCTGCTCTAAGTTGGGTACCAGGCAATCCTCTATTTAATTTCATGAATTAATTCTGACTCGAGCCATTGGCAGTTAAATTCAGGATAGGATAGAATGTTGGCTGGTTGTGGAAATTCCTTACCAGACCTCAATTGTTTAGTAAAATGAGCAGAATTCCGATATGATAACAGCAACTATCATTGTTCGGTGATGATCAGGTCATGGTGGTGGAATTATTGAAAGCTAAAACAATTGTAGTTCTAAAAAAATACACCAAAACATAATTAACGACTTTTAATTAGATACCCTATTTAAATTTATTTTGAATAGGAACAACCACACAACAATCTGTGATTCTGTGTATTAGTATTACCACTATCATATTATAGTATTATCATGATATGTTGCTAGGTACACTTCTTATCCATTCACTTGCTTCTATGCAAGTCTTAGTTTTTTTTTTGGAGTAAACTTGTAACAACTTCAAATTCTCTCTCATTAAGAAATACTATTGTTGAATTTACATTGAAAGGTGCAGCTAATTCCATGGTTGAATTTGGTCCTAGGTATGAACTAAAAAGTGCAGTTCTTGAAGGAGGCATTCCTTTTAACAAAGTCCACGGGGTACATGCATTTGACTACCCTGGAATGGATCCCAGGTTCAATGAGGTATTCAACAAGGCAATGAAGAACCAAACAACCATAGTCATGAAGAAAATCATAGAGTCCTACAGGGGTTTTGAGCACATTAAAAAGCTAGTTGATGTTGGTGGTGGCCTCGGAGTTTCCCTCAGCATGATTACATCCAAATACCCTGCCATTAAGGGTGTTAATTTCGACCAGCCACATGTTATAGGACATGCACCATCCTATCCTGGTAAGATTCTAGTTTCAACATAAACATTTTTCTCCATCTTAATATTTCAATTTGACAGAATACATTATGGGCGGCTGAATAAATTTTTTAAACGAACCAATCATTTCTATCCTGTTTCTTTTTCTTCTTTTTTTTTTTTTTTTTTTGCTGAGGGAGCAAATCAAAGCATCACTAAAAAGATAACGATGAGGCAATTCCTGGCTTTCATCAAGAATTCCTCATAGTGAACAACTTAGTTTGTCGCCAAGTATTTGACCAACTTGGATCGTCCAATTCCTAAAGAACCTAACAACTTAAAAACCCCCAAGGCTAAGTGGAGCGAAAGGGTTTTCCCTGTAGGAAATGAAAACCAATTTGATTCAAATATTATCAGTTCAGGTACGTAAACCAAATAATACAATGCAAGCAAAATTTCCTAGATTCATGATTAAATAGAGCAGCATATAAATTATTGTGCTTCCATACCCATCTTTGGTTCTCTGTGATGCTTATATGCTCTTTAATTTGATGGTAATTCTCATCGCTGAACTCTAAAGGGGGGTCTGAAGTTTAATCACAGGATTGTGTTTTACATTTACAGCCCTGTCATGTACCATTGTTTCACAGGCAACCCTAAGTATGAAATTAACTTTTTATGCAGGCATGGAACATCTCGGGGGAGATATGTTTGAAAGTGTACCAGAAGGAGATGCAATTTTTATGAAGGTAATTGATAATCACAAATTATAATTAAGAATTATGATCAATTTGTTTGGAAATGAAAGGATAAAATGATCAACATGTCAGTGGCAATGAAGAGCCTTAAGGATATATAGCATTGATATTATAAACTATCAACATTTTCTTTCAGTTCTTTTGGTGTCTCAAAAGTGTTAAAATTAGATATTTTTCAGTCTACAACCTATATATTCACTTGAACTTGATAACCAACGATGTTGTTGTAGTGGATACTTCATGATTGGAGTGATGATGAATGCTTAAAGTTGCTAAAGAACTGCTATAAAGCTGTGCCAGACAATGGGAAGGTAATTGTGGTGGAGGGAATTCTTCCGGTGCTACCTGATGCAAGTTCCGCTGTGAAAAGCTTGTGCGAACTTGATCTGGTCATGATGACTCAAAACCCAGGAGGGAAGGAGCGAACGCAACAGGAGTTTCTTGCCTTGGCAACCGGGGCTGGTTTTGCTGGCATTAGATTGGAATGTTTCACCTGCAACTTTTGGGTCATGGAATTCTACAAGTAGGCAGTTTCTTTGAGGCCTTTAGCTTGGAAAATTTCTATTCTAAGCGTGTGAGAGCTTGGTATAAATTGTTGAACACATTCATTTGTTGCTTAATCTAATGAGACAAGTGGTGTTCTAACATGGTATTAGGCCTTGGTTCGGGAAGTCTTGGATTCAAGTCTCTTCCTCTGTATTTGTTTCCTTTCTTCAGTCTGTTTGCTTTTTCAGTCTGTCTTCTTACCTTGTAACCAGCGATATCAAATAAAAATGTTGCGTATGCAATTATCAGATCATGACTATGGATATTTATTTCCTTGGAGTATCTCTTCTATTGTTTATTGGTAGAAGTTCATGTTCTTAAAATCCCTCTTGCTGTTGCAGTTTTTACACTTTTGTTGGAAAATGCATAAAATTCTGGATCATGCATTGAATCATTTTTTTATGTGTAGTTTTAGTATGATTTTCACTTGCTGTTTAAAGAACACGATCAAGCTTAAAAACTGTATATATGGCTTAGCATCTATTCGGAAAGTTCTTTTCTGCCTGCTAGTAGCTTCTCTTAAAATTGCTCAAGTACAACACTTAATCAACCATATTTTTGTCACATAATAATAGCAGCAGCAGCATCCTTTTCCATCGTCCTTCGAATTTGTCCTTTTTCTTGAGAAAGCAATTCCTCTCACATCTCAAAAACCACCCAAAAGCCCTTGAAATTGAATGTCAAAAAAGTTAGATTGCCTTTGGATGACAAAACCCTAAAACAAAAAAAAACAAAATTAACTAGTTTTGGGTGGGGTGCGCCGGGCCAAGGTAATGGTGCAACACCAAGGCTACGCTCAAGAGGCCCAGTAGCAAGCTACTGTAATGGACTCTCCCCCTCAAAAAATTAATTTAATATCGTGTGAGCCATTGGTTCACGTATCAGATATTAAACTGATAAGAACAGATACTACACTTGATCTTAGCCAAAAGGCCGAGAAAGGTATGATTTGAAATGTGCTGGTTTCTTAATTTATAAGCAGTTTCTCTCTTGCTCTTTTCACTTGGAGTCGATGTGGGACTGAACAAAAAGGCCACTGCCTTCTTTTTCAACATTACCATTAAATATACATCTTTTTATTTTTGTCTATTGATCTTAACGTTTCTCTGATTTCTCATTGCAGCTTTGACTCAATTTCAGCAACAAGAAACAATGTTTCACTAAGGAAAAAACCCTTCTGAATAACAGTATAAGGGTGATAAATTAGTTGGTTTTTGGTGATTCTGCAAGATCCATACACACACTTGTAGAATTGCATTCAAATTATGAAGTAATGTTGGCGAAGAGCTTATTGATCCTGACTATCAAATAATGATACATATATATATATGTGTGTGTGTGTGTGTGTGTGAAGCATGGATATCAAATGAAGCAATATTTCATTCCCATACCATGGTGTGAATGAAATATTTCATAACTAATATTTCAAGGACTACCAATAGTTCCGATTTTTATGGTCCTCCATACCATGACGTGAATGAAATATCTCAAGGACTACCAATTAGTGGCACGTGCCTCCCTAATGAGCCTTAATATTTCATAACTAATATGCTCCTACCTCTTAAAGGTTGTGTTATCAATATTAATAAAAATGTCACGTCTACAAGTGTATCACCAAGCCCTAAAGTTTGCATTATGCCTCAGTGCTTGTGCCGTAGCATGGGATTTTTACAAGTTATGTGCCAAACTCACTGAAGGCTCTAGAGGGTCACCAAGCCCTCTAGCTGTGTTTTCAATATTTATGATGCAAGATGTGTTAGGGTTTGGTTCTCATGCTATTTGTTTAGTTTGTTTCTGTTTCACTTGTAGGCCGAAAGTGAAATTTGGACTTGAAGAAGAGAGAGAGAGAGAGGACCGCCATGAAGGCCAAGACGGAAAATGAGCTACATGAGGAGATCTAGAGAGTGCCTTGCTGGGCGAGACTTTTTTCTTCAACTAGCAGAAATTGGGTTCTCATCCCAATAATTGTGAGTCTCAAGCATGGCCTAATGACAGCATATGTGACAATTACAACTAGATAGAGCCTTGAATGATACAAATATGGACTTTACCAACCATAGGTGGCCTATCCCACAAATCATCATGGGATTGTGTTGATCAAATAGACCTCATAAACGGCCTGCCTCAATATTTCAAAATGAAAGCTTGAGGTTTTAAGGCAAACTGTGTAAATGAATGAGAGAAAAAAAAAAAAAAAAAGCAAGCAATTCTAAATAAACTAGGAAGGCAAGTTCTCCACACTAATTGTGGAATATGCTGCACTCAATCAATGCAGGACATGCTTTCCACAGAAAAGAAGTGCTGGACATGCCTTTCCAAGAAAAATATGTGGGACATTAGGTACAATGTCAAATAGGCAAGAATATTGCTGCTTGTTTGTATGTATAATATATGATGTATAAATTATCGATCTCATCTGTTTCTGTCCATTGTATCTGGTGAAAATTATAATAGTAACTAGCATGAGAACCAACCTTAATTTTCACTAGCTAGTTACTATTATTGTGAGTCAATACAATGAACAGAAGCAAATGGATGCAGGAAACAGAGGGAGCCTGTTGATCCACAAGCTATGTGGTAAGTGGTCTATATGATGGTTGTGTGAATGGTTGTACATATGTTGAAACAATGTTGCTGGCCAATCTTTCTTCCTGGAATGAGTTATAAGCAATAATTCTAATGTTGAATTTGTTGCAGTCCATTGTACTAGAAGTTGCTAAGATGCAGATCTAGGAGGCATTCAGCTTAACGAAGTCCTTGTTTCGCATGCATTTGCATAAAATTCTGGATCTTGCATTGAATCGTATTTTTATGTGTAGTTTTAGTATGCTTGCTGGTTGAAGAACACTTTCAAGTTTTAGTGTGCATATATATTGGGGCGTAGCCAAGAATTTGAACAAGCGGGTATGAACGTAGGAGCTCAAGTAAAATATATTTTTTTTCAAGTACTAAAAATATGACAAAATAAAATAGCACATATAAAGATCTAATATCTTTTACACAACAAAATGCCAAAACAACATGATATTGTAACTATTGTTTATAACAATTCTCTTCGAGACTTCATATTCTGAAAACGTTGAATAATATCTTCATTGTCAATGGTCTCAAATACGTCTTTCTCAATATATGTCACCAAGCAATCATTCATTAAGTCATCTCCCAATCGATTGCGTAGTTGAGTCTTGATTATTTTCATTGCAAGAAATACTTTTTCAACAGTAGCAGTTGTAACAGGTAAGAGTAGTGCCAACTTCACGAGCAAATATACTAATAGATATGTGCGATACTTCTTCAATTGAACCAATCTTTTAACAAATCCACTAACTCCCATAACTTCAGAAAATTGGTTGTTGGAGCGCATATCCAAAATATAATTATCAAGTTGATGCTCAAGTGCTATTAATTCTAATGTAGGAAACTCAGAGGGGTAAAACTTAGCAAATTGAAGCAACATGCTCTTATCATATGCAGAGAATGAATTGCTTGGATCAAGACAAGTCATACATAACAACAACTCTATATTCACCTCATTAAAATGGTTCCAACTCTTGAAGTTGCAAATCTATCACTTTATAAAATAATTCAACACGATAATAATGAAGATTTGTACTTTCTTCAACATTGCAACGTGATCTTCCTTGAACTACAAACAAGTCTTCCATGTTTGGGATAATGATGTTATGCTTAATACAGAACAAAGACACAATATTCAACAATGATTCCCATCCATCATCTCTCATGCTTTGGAGTTGTTGCTTGGTTACTTTAACAAGAGTCATGGCATTTACAATGTCTTGGTCTTTCCTCTGTAATGCTTGTGACAAATCATTTGTAATTCCCAAAATAGTTTTCATTAAGTGCAAGGAGAATGCAAATTCAAAACATTGAATGAGTATTAATAAATTATCTGCTTGAGCTCTTTGTTTTGCATGCGTTCCATCCTCTTCGATAACTAAAAGCACATCAATCACTGAAGAAAATAAAGCAATGAGGCTCATAAGTGTACCATAATGAGAACCCCAACGTGTGTCTTCTGTCCGTTTTAATGTTGTTTCTTGATTCAAACCTGTCCCAGTCAAGATCTCACCGTCGCCAATTCCTTGGATAACTTTTTCAAATTGTTTATCTCGAAACATGTCTCTACGCTTGCACGAAGTTCCAACAACATTTGACAAAATTGTAACAGTCTCAAAGAATGTAGCAATTTTCGAGTGATTTTCTGCAACAGCTATAAGTGTCAACTAAAGTTGATGAGCAAAACAATGAATATAAAAAACAGATTGATTCTCCATCATAATCAAACTTTTAAGACCGTTGAATTCTCCTTGTATATTGCTAGCTCCATCATAACCTTGCCCGCGTATACTTGATATACTAAATCCATGTTTGAAAAAAAGAATCTCAATAACCGCCTTAAATGATAAGGCAGTAGTATAACTAATATGCACAATACCAAGAAAGCGCTCAATAACAAACCTTCTATCATCCACAAAACATAAAACAATAGCCATTTGTTCTTTCATGGATATATCATGGGCCTCATCAACTAAAATAGCAAATAGTCCATCGACAACCTCTTTAATGATTACATTTGTTGTCTCAATCGCAATGGCATTAATAATATCTCCTTGAATCACCGATAATGTCAATTTGTGATTTTCAGGAGCATTCCACAATACAACTTTATTGATCTCCTCACTGTGGTCGGCAAGAAATCGTAAGAGTTCAAGAAAGTTTTCTTGATTTACTGATTCCTTAGATTCATCATGACCACGAAAGTCAATCCTTGGCGCAAAAGAAACTTAATGCAATCAATTGATGTAGTCAAACGAATACGATAATCAGCTCGAGTTTTATCAGAATGATTAGATAAACAAACTTCTATGTGTTGTTGGTTCATTAGATCTTGGCAAGCCTTCTAGCATGTGTTATGAATACTGCCATGGTCTCCAACATGAACATCAAGTCTTTTCTTCTTCCTCCAATTTCTAAACCCCTCTCCAACAAATGATTCACCACCCCCCTTTGCCCTCATGATCAGGTTTGAAAAGATAACAAAACAAACAAAATGCAGTATCTTTTGCTATGTTGTACTCCAACCAATTATCATAATCATTGAACCATGAAGGAATAAATCTACGCTTCTCTGTTCCATAATCCCTCCAAGAAAAATCATGATTTTTACGCTGACAAGGGCCTTGTTACAAATATGCTCGTCGAACATTCTCTCTAATGTTAGCATCGTATTCATAGATACTTTTTCGTAAACTAGGATCATATTCAACATGTAAGTTAGGCGGAGGTTGTTCAGGGTAGCATTTGGGAAATTTACATTTTGAGAAATAGAGACCATATTTGAAGAAGTAGAGCCTACATTTATAGAAGATCCTGATTTCACGCTATTAAAAAATTTCTTCATTATTACTGTTTCTGAAATAACAAATAATAAATACCCAATCAATATTAGTATTTCATTAGATCACAATGAATTTAAGTTCATAAAATA
Organism: Cornus controversa; assembly: GCA_026545225.1. Taxonomy (NCBI): domain Eukaryota; kingdom Viridiplantae; phylum Streptophyta; class Magnoliopsida; order Cornales; family Cornaceae; genus Cornus; species Cornus controversa. The sequence continues at coordinate 56,562,426 of CM048851.1, read as the reverse complement.
ACAAATCAATAAAAGATTGTTACATAAATTATTCACTAAGAAATCCAATTAAACTTTAGTAACCCCAATATCTAAAGGCTCACTTTAGCAAAAATCTTGATTCATCTTCATTAGTAATTTAGTTACCAAAACTGTGAATACCATATACCTGACTTCAGAAGGACCACCAAAATAAGGGAGGGGGAGAGAGAGATACAATATAATACATATATATAGCTAAGAATTAGTTTGAGTCATGTCAATTTAGAGTAAATTGATAACTTGGGTTATGAATAGTGAGTTGTGTGTTGGCGATGAAATTTGTGGTGGTGGGTGGTTGGGTTCAATAGAGAGATGGCAGAGGAGAGAAGATGAATTATAGGGTTTTGGTTTGGTGATGGTTAGGGATGGCAATGGGCGGGGCGGGTTTTGACTTCCCCGTCTCTGCAACTGTTTAACTTTTCCCGCCCCAAAACCGTTTATAATATCATTCCCAAACCCCGTTCTCGCAACAGTTTAATTTTTCCTGCCCTGTTCCATTTATACTTTTTTTTTAATGCAAAATTTTTTATAATAATAAATCTGATATTTAGATACATATACACCAAACACACACATTTAGGTATATGCAACACAATGGTTATTCTGTATGATATATATAATATAATATAGGGTTAAGTGCAAAAAATACCCTCGCTATATATAGAAATGTGCAAAAAACACCCTCCAATTTAGTATGTGCATATCACCCCCTACTAGTTATATCCGATGTGCAAATACCCCCTTAAGGCAAGTGACCGTTTAAATTTGACCGTTAAAAAGTCTGTTTTGACTGTAAATTTTTTTAAAACCCGAAAATGCCCTTTTTGGAAGACCAAAATACCCTTCAATGGTTCTATATAATACTTAGGCATTGCATGGACACTATCTCTATCTCTCTCTCTCTATCCCACAGCTTCCATCTCTTTTTACATTTCACTCTCTCTCTGTCTCGATATATATATATATATATATATATTCTCTCTCTATATATATATATATTTATATATATTCTCTCTCTCTCTATATATATTTATATATATTCTCTCTCTCTCTCTATATATATTTATATATATTCTCTCTCTATATATATATATATTCTCTCTCTCTCTATATTCACTTTACATATATATTTTTTTGTCTCTCTTTCTCGTTCTATATTCTCTCTCTCACTCTCTCTCACGTGCTCTATATTCTCTAATTCTATGGAATCTGTTGTAAACTCAAGGACTCACAGCCACTCATACCGAAGGCCTGTAAGAGTTGTTTATTGTCATTACAAAATTGAGAGTCCTTTGAAGACTTCTTACACAGACAGAAATCCTGGAAGAAGATTCTATGGCTGTGCAAATTATAGGACCAATTCACGTGGATGTGGTTTTTTGCAGTGGGAGGATGATGAACTCTCTGAGTACTATCGAAGTTTAATGTCTGATCTTATTGCACAGGTTAGAGAATTAAGCAAGGTTAAGTATACATCAAGAGGTCAACCATCATCAAGAGATCCGAATGAGCATTATTTTACAATGGAGCATAATAAGGAAGAGATCCCAAATCAAAACTGTTCAATTAAAATGCCATATCTGAATAGTTCTGTGTTACATTTTGTATTGGGTTTCTTCACCTGTATTGCAATGTTTAAGTTTTTAATGTAACTTCACTGGTATTGGATCAATTCCTAGATTGCAATGTATTGGATCACTTAATAGCAAACCATTTCATACAAACATATTCCTCTAAAATGTCCAAGAACACAAACTGACCATACAACCAACACAAAATGACCATACACAAACTGCCATAAATGTCCAAACTGATATAACACATAAATAGCACAAGTTACATCCATAATAATTATCAAGATGTCCAAACTGACCATAAGTTACATATGTCCAAGACACAAAGTTCAGTTAAGCTACATGGATACACAAACTGTCAACCAACACAAACTGTCATAAATGTCCAAACTGATATAACACATATATAGCACAAGTTACATTCATAATAATTATCAACCTGTCCAAACTGACCATAAGCTACATATGTCCAAGACACAGTTCAGTTAACCTACATTTATTCAAAAATATTTCCAAAAAATCTGTGCATAAACAGTAGCACTGCCCAAAAAATTCTAAAGTTTAAATGTCCAAACTGATGTAACACATATACAGCACAAGTTACATCCATGATAATTATCAACCTGTCCAAACTGACCATAGGCTACATCTATCCAAGACACAGTTCAGTTAAGCTACATTTATCCAAAAAAATATATGCATATATAGTAACACTGCCCAAAAAATTCTAAACTTCAGCAGTTTTTGACTCCATGTCCAACTGTCAAAAAACAACAACTAATTAACATCCAAAAAATATATTATTAGCAACTAAAACAATAACTTATTAAAATACAAAGTCACCCACAGTTAATGCGATTCTTGTGTACCAACTGGAATATCCATGTCAGCAACTTGAGATTGAGGAACACATACAATCTGTGAAAAACATGTCACAAATATAAATAAACCAAATGTGTAACATAATTTAATGGAACAAGGTATGAAAGTTATACCTCTCTTAATTGACTAGTGATTGGTTCACCACCTCTACTTCTGCCTCTACCTCTTCCACCCACACCACTCCTACCTCCACCTCTACCTCTTCCAGCCACACCACTCCTACCTCCACCTCTACCTCTTCCAGCACCTCTACCTCTTCCAGCTACACCTGATCTAACTACACTTCCCACAGCTCTGTCACCACTTCCCACACCTTTGCCACCACTCCCATCACCTCTGCCACCACTTCCCACAGCTCTGCCACCACTCCCATCACCTCTGCCACCACTTCCCACACCTCTGCCACCACTCCCATCACCCCTACAAACCTGCAGTCTCACTGTTGGAAGAGGGGGTCTACCTCCCTTGTTTGTTGGTGGTGGTCTAGGGTCTGGTTCACTATTTTTGCAGCTCCTTCTGTTGTGGCCCATTTGATTACATTTGCTACATTTAATATGAGCCCTCTGTCTGAAAGCAGGCTTGATGTATTTTTTCTTTTCATTAGCACCTCTCTTCCTTAACTTTTTTGGTCTGCCTGGAGGTATCCTAACTTGTGGAGGGATCAATGGGACCAGTCCTTGCAACCTTTTTAGATTCCTTAGTGAAAAAGGTTTGATGACATGTTCATATGCCTTCATGAACCTTTCTCTATGGTAATAGGGATCCACATAGTCCTCGGGATTAAACCTCTTCTTCAAAATGCAAGCCAATGCATGCATGCATGGCACTCCTGTAATTTGCAACTCTTTGCATGAGCATGTCCTTTTTGCCAAATCCACAGAATCATTCATTCCTCCATACTGAACCTCATAAAGCTGAAGCCCAGCACCATCCACAACACACCTCTTTGTATATTTCTTGAGTTGTTTTAACTGCTCTTGTACCTTGGGAACTAATAATCCTTCTACTTGTTTCATGTACTCTCTCTTCTCTTGGAACCTTTTCATTAACATTCTTCTGATCATCTCAAACATGTGGATTATTGGCTTCTCCCTTGCCTCTTTGATATGTCCATTCCATGACTCACACATATTATTGCTGCATAAATCACACTTTGAGGTTTCTGTAAACCTATGTTTGGACCAGAGCCTAGCAGGTATTTTTTTCAACCATGCATATGCATCACAGTTCAGCCTCTTGATGAAATCCATTTCCCTCTCAAAATCACCCACACTGAATGCACTTGCAGCTCCCCACAGTCCTTTTCTCAATACTGCACCTGAGTATTTCTTCTTGAAGTTTTCATAGATATGCCTAACACAATATCTGTGATCTGCCCCAGGAAGCATGTCTTCAAACACCTCAACTAGACCCTTCTGCCTGTCTGAAATCCATGTTATCCCATGATAGTCACCAAGAACATCCAACAGCTCTTCCATGAACCACTTCCAACTTTCTTTATTTTCAGCTTCAACCACTGCAAGTGCTATTGGATAAAAACTGTTGTCTCCATCTCTTCCAACAGCACTGAGCAACTGTCCTTTGTAAGGAGTTTTCAGAAAACATCCATCAAGGCCAATGAAAGGCCTGCATCCCTCCTGAAAACCCTTCAACATTGCATCCAAACAGAAAAAACATCTATCAAACCTTGTAGATTGGTGGTCAGGTTCCAAATTGGAACTTACTTTAAAGACACTACCAGGATTTGAGGACATAATCAAATTGCCATACTCTCTTAGTTTTTCAAACTGATCCTCATAATTCCCTTCAATAATTTCTAAAGCTTTTCTTTTAGCCCTTGAAGCTTTGAATCTTGACACCTCTAAGTCCAACTCATCCTCAATATGACCCTTAAATGCACCAACTTTCCATAGTGGGTCTAATCAAAATTTATGGACATATTTTCCAGCAAGTATCCTGGATGATGCTTGCTTACTGGTGCCCACTTCAAAACAGCTGTCATTATGCTCAGATTTGCATTTTTTTATAACAAAATTGCCATCATTACCCAACCTACTTGCATGTATCCTCCAACCACAACCATTGTCACAAACAACAGTCACCCTTTTCCCTTCATTCTTTATGAAGCTAAAATCATATCTATGTTTTATAGAATGATGCCTCAATGCAAGCCTGAAATCTGCAGCACATGCAAACTCCATCCCTTCAAAGAAACATAAATCCTCCTTCTCTAGATCCCTCTGTGGAATAAACTGGGGTGTTCTTTGTGGCACAACTTCTTCATCTGATGAGTTATGGAGATTCCAAAGCTCATCACTAGGAGCATACACTAAGCTCCCATCAATGTCCCCAATAACCCCCCATCCATTCTCAAAATATGATTGACTTGCATCATCTTCAATCTCATTCTCAATATGAACTTGTTCATTGTTCCCTCTAACTTGACCTTCTATTTCATCAGCTTGTGTAAAAACTTGTTCCCAAAAGTCATCATTTAAGACCAACCCTTCTTGAACACTTTCAGTAACCCTCTCATTCTCATTCACAATTTCAGTTGCAGCAGTTTCAATCTCATTCACAGTTTCAGTCTCACCTTCAGCTTCAATCTCATTAACAACATAAAGTTTTATTAAACACAAGCTTTTGTAAGTCTAAAACATATATAGAATACCCACATCATCTTTAACTTGCAAGAGATGTCCATCATTTGGATCCCTATAGAATACTCTGCCATCAACATCACAACCAACCAACTCTAACATGTCTTCAACTTCTAAATAGGAAAATCTATCAGGATCAGCATTCTCAAATGAACGAACAACTCCTCCAATATAGTTGTTATCCCCATCAAATCTACCAGAGTGATGCAGCTCAATTGAATATAAATTCTCCATCAACTAATTCATCAAACAAATACATTATACATGGCATGTATATCAGAGCGGGATCCATGATCCGTCATGCAATATACATGCCATTTTGATAACAAAATTAACACATATTAGAAACTTGAATGGTGTAAACTTAATGGAAAGACCACAATAATTGTACATGTAGGCCTAAATAAAATCAATAAACAATGGAGGGACCACATACAGGAAACAAAATAATTGTACATACAGGCCTAAATGGAATCAATAAACAATGGAGGGACCACATACAGGAAACAAAATAATATAGCAATTTTAGAAAACATATACAAACAAATTCCATACTTTACTGGAGGGACCACATTACAGGAAACAAAATAATATAGCAATTTTAGAAAACATATACAAACAAATTCCATACTTTACTGGAGGGACCACAAAACACCGAGGGTCCACCACTATCTAGAATTGATCAATAAATAATGATCTAAAAGCTAGCCACATGCATGAAAAATTACATATTAAAGTGCAATTCGTCACAATCATGCACAAAGAAACAAAGAAATAATACGTATGACAATGAAAAACCCTAGAGAAAGAATCACTGACTATAAACCCTAACTCAGAACATAAAACCCTAACTTTAAATCTACAACCCTAATATAATCAATTATTTTAATGGAAAATGCATACAAAAGCCCTAAAAATAACACATAAATCTTACCGATGTTTCAAATCAGTCGTTTACGTGTTTCAGTCTTCAATCTACAGCATTCAACAACTTTAATCGAACACGAAACTGGATAGAGAGAGCTTGAGTGTCAGCGAGGAAGGATGAGTGCGATCGAACAGAGAGTTAGGAGGAGTGCGATCGAACAAAGTGAGAACCTTAGGTTGAGTGTTGTTTGAATTTGGAGTCCAGTCTTCAACCTATAGTAATCGAACACGAAACTAGATAGAGAGAACTTGAGTGTCAACGAGGGAGGATGAGTGCGATCAAACAGAGAGTTAGAAGGAGTGCGATCGAATAAAATGAAAATCCTAGGTTTAGTGGTGTTCGAAGTTAGAAAGAGAGTGTTTGGTATATCAGATGGGTTATATCTGATGGGTTACACCACATGTCCTTTTTGGACATTTAACATTTTTTTTTTCATATCATAAGGGTACTTTAGTCATTTTCTTTTCTCGGTACCGGAAAAGTGATCATTTGTCCTTATCTAAACAATTTTGAAATTGTGGGGGGCTATTTGAACACTAGGGGGTGTTCTTGCACATTCTGTATATAATGAGGGTGTTTTTTGCACTTAACCCTATAATATAACTTGTATAATTGTATGATATATATAATATTAATATTTCTACTCCGAATCCGTGCTGGTTATTTTCTCTAACCCCATCCCGTTTTCATAAACGGTTCTCTAAATGAGTTTTAAACGGGACGGGTACTCAATGGGACGGGACAAATAGTGGTGGTGATATGATTGGAGAGAGAGAACAATGATGATGAGGGGTAGTTTAGTCTCTTTGCAAAATTAATATTTTTAATTATGTTTCTTAAAAAAAAGCGAAGATACATTAGACATATCATACCTAAAATCACGGGAAGGTAGACACAAAAATATCACCTCGAGTCTATCTCTATTCCAGATGTCAGAACACACGGGTGAAATAAAGTTGAAACCACAAGGGATGTACTGTAATTTATCCTTTTATATTTGTATGCAACTGGTAGGACTGCCCATCTCTGCTCTCAGCAAGCATGGCCTAATCAAGCAAGAAGCCTCCTTCCTGCTATCATTATCTATCTTTGCTTGTATCTTTCTGTGTCAAACCAAATTCAACCACTGATACAATTAAGTATGCAACCTTCACATAGATGTCTTACCAGTCAACCACTCATACAATTAATCTCCATCGGTTTCCTTCCATTTGCAACCCACTCCATTATATAAACTATAAACTAGTAGTAGTAAGATTAGTAGCGACTAACTAGTAAGTGAAAATTAAAGGCAAAATGGAGTCTTCTTCAACAAACCAAAACACAATGATCTGCAACTGTTATCATCAGCTTGATGGTGATGAAGAAGAGCATTGCTCATATGCGATGCAACTGGTGAACTCCTGTACGCTGCCTATGGTGTTGAATACGGCCATAGAGCTCGGCCTGCTGGAGATCATAGCCAAAGCAGGGCCTGGGGCGCAACTCTCTCCGGTGGAGATGGCGTCCCAGATACCTACTACCAACCCAGAGGCAGCCACCATGCTGGACCGGATCCTCCAGCTCCTTGCCAGTTACGCCGTGCTGACTTGCTCCGTCACTGTCACAGATTGTGATGGCCGACCTCAGAGGATGTATGGTTTGGCACCTGTTGCCAAATACTTTGTCAGGAATGAAGATGGAGCATCATTAGGCCCCCTGTTGGCTTTAGTCCAGGACAAGGTCTTCATTGACAGCTGGTCAGTACTACTACTAACTAGTATAACTTCATCCCATGCTTCCTCTTACCATTTTCTTTTTCAAGTTTCATATTGATTAATCATATCGTGTTTGATCATAGAAAATTTGCTCCATATTAGGTACATTGGCAGTTAAATTCAGGATATATAGGATATAATGTTTGATTGTAGAAATTCCTCACTAGACCTCAATTGTTTAGTAAAATGAGCAGACGTGTGATATAATAATAGCAACTATCATTGTTGGGTGATGTGATAGTCATGGTGGTGGAATCATTGAAAGCTAACATGCATATACTTGATTAACAGCTTAATAGACCCTATTTAAATGAATTATAAATGGGAACAACCTCACCAAATCTCTATATAACCACTAAAATTCCATGGTTGAATTTGGTCCTAGGTATGAACTAAAAAGTGCAGTTGTTGAAGGAGGCATACCCTTTAACAAAGTCCACGGAACGCATGCATTTGACTACCCTGGTAGGGATGCCAAGTTCAATGAGGTGTTCAACAAAGCAATGAAGAACCAAACGACTATAGTCATCAAGAAAGTCCTGGAGTCCTACAAGGGTTTTGATCACATTCAAAAGCTAGTTGATGTTGGTGGTGGTCTCGGAGTTACCCTCAACATCATTACATCCAAATACCCTGCTATTAAGGCTATTAATTTCGACTTGTCACATGTTATACGACATGCACCACCCTATCCTGGTATGTCCTCTTTTTTGCTAGCTTCTTATTTCGGTTCAAAAGAATACATATACATTATGGGCATTTGGATAATTTATTTAAATGAACCAATCATTTCTATCCTGTTCTACTCTTTATAGCTGAGAAACCACTCATAACAATCTTTATAGCATTTCAATGCAAAGCACGTTATGAGCAAATCAAGGCATCACAAAAGGATAAAAATTAGGCAATTAGTGGCAATCCCATACTGGTTTGGTTTAGATATTGTTAAAAAAAATATAACTCAGTTCATTTTAATTTCTATTAATGGGTGGGGTTCGAATGCACTGCTTTCGTTGTGAATTGGAATTTCTATTAAAGTTTGATTCATTCATTACTCTCTTTATAGTAACTAATCGGAATTGTCACCAAGTGTTCGACCAAATCTAATACTAAAATAGCCCTAGAATTAGATTTCAAGCATACATTTCAAAACTCAAGTGACTGACTGATAAAATTAATCAAGTCCCAGTGGCAAAATTGTCTGAGACCACCAACTGCGACTATATATGATTATCTACTGACTACTGTGATGCTTAATTGTTCTTTAATAAGATGATAATTCTCATTGCTGAAGTCTGAAGGGTCTGAAGATTAGTCACAGAACTCTGTTTACAGCTAGCATAGCCCTGTCATGTACCATTTAATTGACAAACCTAAGTATCGAATTACCCCTTTTTTATTTTTTATGCAGGCGTGGAACATCTTGGGGGAGATATGTTTGTAAGTGTACCAGAAGGAGATGCGATTTTTATGAAGGTAATTGATAATCACAAATTATAATGATTTTTAAATTTGAAAGCAATAGCAAAATGATGATCAATTTGTTTGGAAATGAAAGGATAAATGATCAACATGTCATGTCGGAGGCAATGAAGAGTAAAGATGTATAGCATTGCTCTTGATAACTGTCAAACATTTTTCTCAGTTTTTTTTTATATAAAAAATATCTCACAAGTGTTGGATATTTTTCAGTCTACAACCTATATATTAACTTTGAACTTGATAACCAACAATGTTGTGGTAGTGGATACTTCATGATTGGAGTGATGATCACTGCTTGAAGTTGCTGAAGAACTGCTACAAAGCTCTGCCAGAAAATGGGAAAGTAATTGTGGTAGAGGGAATTCTTCCAGTGCTACCCAATACTAGTACAGCTGTGAAAAGCATTTGCCAAATTGATCTGGTCATGATGACCCAAAACCCAGGAGGTAAGGAGCGGACACAAGAGGAGTTTCTCGCCTTGGCAACTGGGGCTGGATTTGCTAGCATTAGATTGGAGTGTTTCGCCTGCAACTTTTGGGTCATGGAATTCTACAAGTAGACAGTTCCTTTGAGGCCTTTAGCTTGTCGAATCTCTGTTCTAAGCGTGTGAGAGCTTGATATACATTGCTGGACACATTCATTTGTTGCTTAATCTAATGAGGCAAGTGGTGTTCTAACATGGTATTAGGCATTGGTTCGGGAGGTCTTGGATTCAAGTCTCTCCCTCTGTACTTGTTTCCTTTTTTCAGTCTGTTTGTGCAAGTTACACGGCTTTTTGAGTCCGTATTCTTACCTTGTAACCAGCAATATGAAATTGCAATGTCGCTTTTGGAAATTATCAATCATGACTACTTCTTCCATGAATGGTAGCATCACCTTTCTTGTGTTGTGTTTTTAAAAGGGTGCAGAATGTGAAAAGCCTTTCAAGTAAAAGATTGAATTGAATGCTAATTGGGCATGCAGACTGCAGTTAGCATGTGCTTGAGCTCATACATGTTCGTAAACTTCCATTTAGCTCAAGTGCTAGAGGTCATGGGAATGCGTATGTCACACCCCATATTTAATACTGGAAACTCTCCTCCCCTACCTAAATTTGGTGTGTGAGTTACTCCTGACATTCCCGATAGTCATAAACTATCTTTTCAATCCCCAATTCCAATACAAGATTATTCCATCAGGACTAATAACACAACCCGTTCCCATTAATAATTCCGCCAAGAGTACAATCCTCATTGCAGAAGCATCAACTATAAATATCAAAAACCATTTCTCTAACGACCCGACACCCCCCCTTGGGAGTTAGGTCCCAAATCAATCTCATACAACAATGCGGAAGCAAAACTTAACTTCTTCAAACATAATTTCCTTTAATACAAAACAAAATATAACATCAACACCATTTAATCAAAATTCCATCAAATGTACAGTCCTCCGTACATAAGCATAAGCTATTAATATCAAATACATCGCCACCAAATTAAAACCCCTCATCCTCGTTACAAAAGTCTCAATGAGAAGTTGTTGTACTAACGAAAGTGGGTGTGTCATGTATCTCCTTCACATTTTAATCAGCAAGTACTTGAAATATTAAGGGTTCAGTAAGAAAATTGTTAATCACTATTGCTCAACAAATTGAGATTGACTTATATTCCTATATATATATATATATATATATATATATATATATCCAAATTGTTAGCATATAAAAATACCCACCTCATGTGTCATGTATCACATAATTACACTAGGCATATTACATGTGCCAACCAAATGCACATAATTTTATAGTTCGCCTCTTTTCCAAACAAAACCCAATAAATAACTCTGGTTCGGTAGCCTACTCGCACCACCCAAACCCATTAAATCACCTTAAAACTTGTACAAAATCGATCTCCATCACCAAAACTTCATATGCCAAAATCACCATATATAATGCTCCATTCAAGTTATATATACATATTATATATAGATGCCATTCACCCATATATATTTACATATACCGACAGTACATAAACCCGCTACTAAACACACACACACACATATATATAATGGTTTGTTGATTAATTATGTATTTAGGGTGCACTGTTGCTGTTGAGTGTGGATATAAGGAAAGGATGATCAGGTATGATTTGGGTCTATAGGTGTACATGTACTTGTATACGTATATATGACTATATTTCCGTTTATACAAAACAAATGATACATCAATATCATCTTTACAAAATTCCAGAAATTCATATGTATAAACATAGATGTCCATATGTAGACAGAAATGTATATCTCAAGCTTAATATATTGTTAACAAAACTTGTGAGGAGCTACATGTATTATATATATATATATGAATGCATAGATTTGTAGGTCCATATATGTTATTTCACATAAACCTTCAATCAAAGCTATAATAGTGCAAACCAATTTAAGTTGAATCCATAAATACATGTGCATGTCACTAATCAGATTTTACAATAGATTAAGTGAATAGAAATGGAACAAGGGATTCATCTTTGCTTCTAATCAGCCTATTGCCCGACTTTAATCAACTAAACTAATTAAAGCTTATACTTGCATTCCATGATTTATGTACACACATATAGACACGTTCATACAAACAGAGCCCCAAACTTAAAGCCTAACATTCAACCTTTAAACCCCCAAAATCTATTTACAGATTCTTGAAGTTTTATCTAAACTTCATACTTGATTTTACCTCAATTTAAGATATATAAAGACAAGAGTCAACTTGCCTTAGGATGAATTTCTTGAATCCTTTATTTTCCCTCTTCTTTTCTTCTCCTCTCTCTTTCCTCTTTCTCTTCTGGCCGGGAACCCTTCTTTTCTTTTTTTCCTACCACACAAGATTCTCGTATATACCACTTCAGTCAAATATCGGGTATTACAGCTTATGCAGGAGATCACTTTTAGTTCTAGCTCTTCTGATGGGTTTTAGGTAAATATGGCTCAACCTTTTTGATATTGTTGACTATGAATATTTCCTTGGGAGTATCTCTTCTGTTGATTGTTGGTAATAGTTCTTGTTCACAAAATCCCTCTTACTGTTGCAGTTTCTGATGATTGTCTTTTCAGTAAAAAATTACACTTTTATTCGAAAATGCATAAATTCCTGGAACTTGCAGTCGTTGACTAAATCACTGCTCTGACTCTGAGCAAAAATAAGCCAAGGCTAACTTCCTAATTGTCAATGAATACACATGTAATTAAAGAAGTGTGTAACATGCCTTCCAAAAAGACAAAAGACAAGGTAATTGTGGTGGAGGGAATTCTTCCCGTGCTACCTGATGCAAGCTCCGCTGTGAAAAGCATGTGCGAACTTGATCTGGTCATGATGACTCAAAGCCCAGGAGGGAAGGAGCGAACGCAACAGGAGTTTCTTGCCTTGGCAACCGGGGCTGGTTTTGCTGGCATTAGATTGGAATGTTTCACCTGCAACTTTTGGGTCATGGAATTCTACAAGTAGGCAGTTTCTTTAGCTTGGAAAATTTCTATTCTAAGCGTGTGAGAGCTTGGTATAAATTGTTGAACACATTCATTTGGTAATTGTGGTGTTCTAACATGGTATTAGGCCTTGGTTCGGGAAGTCTTGGATTCAAGTCTCTTCCCCTCTATTTGTTTCCTTTTTTCAGTCTGTTTGCTTTTTCAGTCTGTCTACTTAACCTTTTTTTTTTTTTCCTAAGCAAGATATTATTCACCAGAAACAACATGATACAAGCAATTAAAGGGGCACACCCTTCTAAAACCAGCAATACATCTTAGAAACACCCACTTCCAAAAATCAGCTAGCAAAAAAAGGAACAAAAAGAAAAACACATTCAAGGAAGCAGACCAGTTTATCAGCGATATCAAATAAAAATGTTGCGTATGCAATTATCAGATCATGACTATGGATATATATTTCCTTGGAGTATTTCTTCTATTGTTTATTGGTAGAAGTTCATGTTCTTAAAATCCCTCTTGCTGTTGCAGTTTTTACACTTTTGTTGGAAAATGCATAAAATTCTGGATCATGCATTGAATCATTTTTTTATGTGTAGTTTTAGTATGATTTTCACTTCTTGTTTAAAGAACACGATCAAGCTTAAAGACTGTATATATGGCTTGGCATCTATTCGGAAAGTTCTTTTCTGCCTGCTTTAGCAGCTTCTCTTAAAATCTCAAGTACAACACTTAATCAAAACCATATTTTTGTCACATAATAGCAGGAGCAGCAGCAGCATCCTTTTCCATTGTCCTTCGAAATTATGAAATGAATTATGTGTTTCGCTAGGAATTCGTCCAATAAATACTATTAAAGAAGGAAGATGACCAATAGATAAAGTAGATCGCATATTCCTGCAGTTCAAAAGTAAAGTTCACCTTATGTCTAAGAACCCACAAAAAAACACTTAGAATTTGTCCTTTTTCTTGAGAAAGCAATTCCTCTCACATCTCAAAAACCACCCAAAAGTTAGATTGCCTTTGGATAACAAAACCCTAAAACAAAAAAACAAAAAATTTAACTAATTTTGGGTGGGGTGCGCCGGGCCAAGGTAATAGTGCAACACCAAGGCGACGCTCGAGAGGCCCAGTAGCAAGCTACTGTGATGGACTCTCCCCCTCAAAAAATTAATTTAATATCGTGTGAGCCATTGGCTCACGTATCAGATATTAAACTAATAAGAACAGATACTACACTTGATCTTAGCCAAAAGGCCGAGAAAGGTATGATTTGGAATGTGCTGGGCTTCCTAATTTATATGCAGTTTTTCTCTTGCTCTTTTCACTTGGAGTCGATGTGGGATGTAACAAACAAGCGACTGCCTTCTTCTTCAACACTGCCACTTTTTTTATATTCTGGACCTTTTGGTGATTCTGCAAGATCCACACACACTCGTAGACTTGCATTCAAATTATTAAGTAATGTTGGCAAAGAGCTTATTGATCTTAACTATCAAATAATGATATATATATATAAAGAGCTTATTGATCTTAACTATCAAATAATGATATATATATATATATGTGTGTGTGTGTGTGTGTGTGTGTCATTAGGCTTCTTCTCTGCTTACTGGTATTGATATGGGGAACAATTAATCAAGCATATTATATCGGGAAAGTGAACATCCTATTGATTCAATAGTAGAGAAGCATGGATATCAAAGAAGCAAATATTTCATTCCCTTGAAAACTAAAAACTGCTTAAACATGATTCAAATGGAGCAAGTCTGAGTTTCTAATCACCCGTTTCTTTCTCTCACCTCCTTTCTCATGGTTGCTTATACCAAAATACATCTGGTTCGATTGAATTAGGGTTTTGTCTGACTTCTTGTACCGAAATTGAACTTCTTGAGATTGAAAGGATGATTTTTATGTTGTGGCAATGCATACACCGGTTATCATTGTTAATGACCTTAATATGAATGGTTACTGCTCAAATTGTTTGATCTCATCTAAGAGTTCCAAAAATTTAATTAGACAGTCCTTGTCTGGCAAAATATTTTACCTAATGTTAGTAATTGGATTGAAAACAGAGGAAGAAGAGAACAAGAAAGCACACAGAGGAACAGAGCTTGTATCCACAGCTAAGTGAAGCTATGGAGTGTTTGGAGCACATGTGTAGGGAAGGCTGCTGCTTGCTTGTATGATGAAGCTCACTCCTAGCAGAAAGATTGCACTGTATAGTTGTGTCAACCAAAATTAAACCATTCACACAACTTACATTCAAATAGACCAATAAGTACCTACCTAGTGGATCATATGGATATATAATTTGTCTCCATCTGTTTCATTCTATACTATTATCAGCTAATTACAATAGTAACTAGCTAGTGAAAATTAAGGTGAGATGGGCTCTTTTGCAAGAAAACATGCCAAATTTTTTTATTTTTTGTTTTTATGCTGGTTCAGTAAAAGAGTAGAGCCGAACACTTTTCAACTCGACTTGTGTAGGCTCATAAATGTACAATCTCATATAAATTTGTGAGCTCATGATATGTTTTGTCTAGAAGCAGTCTTAATTATAAATTCTTTGTAAGAAAAATATTTTTTAAACACAACAGAGTAAGGAGGTTGATTGTACAGTCGTTGACTAAATCACTGCTGTGAGCAAAAATAAGCCAAAGCTAGCTTTCCCAATTGTGAGTGAAATGAATAAAAAGAAGTGTGTAACATGCCTTCCAAAGAAAAAAAGTGGGACATTACATGCAACTGATAGGACTGACCCATCTCACCAAACAAGGCCTTAATCAGGCAAGAAGCTTGTTGCTACTGTTTTTATGCAAGCAATTATAAATAATCTAGCAAGGCAAGTTCTCCACACTAATTGTGGAATATGCTGCACTCAATCAATGCAGGACATGCTTTCCACAGAAAAGAAGTGCTGGACATGTCTTTCAAAGAAAAATATGTGGGACATTACGTACAATGTCAAATAGGGATGAATATTGATGCTTGATTATATATATAAATATATGATGTATAAATTGTCTCCATCTGTTTCTGTTCATTGTATCTGGTAATTACAATAGTAACTAGCTAGTGAAAATTAAGGTCAAATGGGCTCTTCTGCAGGAACACAGGCCAATGCTATCAGTATTTTGCCTTAATTTTCCCTTGCTAGTTACCATTATTATGAGTCAATACAATGAACCGAAAGCAAATGGACGCAGGAAACAGATGGAACATGTTGAGCCACAAGCTATGTGGTAAGTGGTCTATGTGATGGTTGTGTGAATGGTTGTTCATATGTTGAAACAATGTAGCTGGCCAATCTTTCTTCCTGGAATGAGTTATAAGCAATTATACTATTGTTGAATTTGTTGCAGTCCTTTGTACTAGTAGTTGCTAAGATGCAGATCTAGGAGGCACTCAGCTTAACGAAGTCCATGGTTGGCATGCATTTGACTACCCTGGAAGTGAACCTAGGTTTCAATAATGAGGTTTCGAACAATGCAATGATCAACCAGAAAACTATAGTCATCAAGAAAATCCTAGAGTCCTACTAGGGTTTTATGCAGCTTAACATTTTTACATCCAAACACCCCACTATTTAAGATATTAATTTCAAGTTGCCACATTTTATTCAACATGCCCCAATCTATCCTGGTCAGCTTTCTAGCTATAGCAAATATAACTTACTGTTGTTCTAGCTTCATATTTCAGTTTGAGGTAATTCATTATTGGCATTTGGATGTCAAATTTAAACGAATCACTCATTTCAATATATATATATATATATATATATATATATATATATATATATATATATTGCTGAGGAACCACTCATTTCAATTTTTGTAGCATTTGAATGAAAAAGCATGTTTTGATCAAATCAAGTCATCACAAAATATTGAAATGAGGCAATTTCTGTCTATTCGTTATGGCTTGTAATATATTTGTTCGAACTTCAAAGAAAGAACTAAATTCATTTTAAATGAAATTACAATAAAATGGGTTCAAATGCTCTGCTTCTCAGGGATACAGGTCCTCTGCTAATTGTTCACTAGCATCTTTGTAGCAACAATTACAATCCATAATTCATTTGATGAGAAACAAAAGGAATATCGAGAATTCAAGTTGCTATTTTAACAAATTCACTCCTTTAAAACGGAAAATATCAGATCACATATGCTCTGTATAAAATTATATATGCTGTGATGCTTATATGTTCTTTAATATGGTAGTTTTAAGTGACTGAACTTTGAAGTGTCTGAAGTTTGGTCAGACTCTCACAACAGTCTGTTTTAAAGCACAGATAGCCATGGCACACATAAACCATATCACTAGCAACCTGTCAAAGTATAGAATGAGTCTCTTGTGCAAGTTTTGAGCAATTTGGCGGAGATAGCGTTCCAGAAGGAGATGCCATTTAAATGATATCAAGTTTGTGGATGCAGAGTACTTTACTACATACATGCATTGTCCAAACACTTCCAATTCACAAAAGCTAGGTGATTAAACACCATAAATAGCACTCATTTAGGAAGATGTATTATATAGATACATGTACCTTTGACAAGTGCATTACATACATGGGTTTTACTCTGGTTAAAGGATTATCTGAACAAAAAGACGCATGTTCCAAATTCCTGCGCGCTGCTGCTATATATATATATATATATATATATATATATATATATGCTTCAGCAAATGAATTCACCTTACCTCAGCAGGATTTCTAGCTTGTCTTTCTTTCAGTTGCTCCCAAGAATATCCTTGTATGTGTCTTTGATCTTTCCTATCAAAGCTTCCCTGAAATTTCATTGATCATGAGTAATAATTTGATATACACAAAGCATTCTAGAAAAACATTCAACATCATTCAAATAAATTGGATCCTTAAACTTATTCGGTTTAAATTTGAGAAAAAATAAATAATGAAATACCTGTCTGGTTTGAAAATCAGGTTCTGGTATGCAAACCACTGCAAGAAGTGGAAAGGCAATGCATTTATTCATTAGTACTTTGCTTAAAATGCATTGAAATTGGGCTTAATCATGTATATATAAGCACATCATTACAAGAATCATGTTTGTTTACATCAGTAATTGTAATTTACCATTGGCATTGACATTGATCAAATGGACCTGATTTAAGTGCAAAGATTGATGTTTGAACTTTGAACTGTAAGATCTATTACATGAGAGTACCAGCATTAAACAGAACTCAACATACCCCTGTGTAACCGATGCCTACAAGCTCAAGAACCCCTGGAACCAATGGAAGCCTATCAATTGCCTGTGACAAGCAAAACCCGTCACTCAGAAAACATTTTCACTGATTCATAATCATGTAATTGAAAACCTTCACTATAATTATAATTTACACACTTGCTTTTAGAGTAGATCAACATGATTAGTTAATATTGTAACATGAAGATCAAATATAACACAATGTGCACTTGGAGGTCCTTACCGAGACCATTCCAGTGGAGACCCATAGCCCGACAGCACCAGCTACAGCAAGAGAACTCACAGCATACTTATCTTCAACTTTGTCCCACTGCAAAACCAATATCCAAGAGCTATGTTTAACTAAAAAATTAACAGCATAGCATATAAGAGTAGGAGTGGTGATCACAACAGGGTTAAATCCATACAGCTTCTTGAATTGTCTTGACAATCTCTGGAAACTCAGTTTCTGCAACTTCAGCAGGTGCTTCTCCAGTGGCCATGGCAATCACATTGCGGGCAATTTTTCGACCTGGAACCAATGGATAAAAACATGTCACATCTAAACATTCATATATCATTGTGTGTATGTGTGTGTATATATATATAAAGAATATTGAAAGAGTGTTAATAGGCCTACATACAATGGGCAGTGGTCTTCCAGGTGCGACGCTGAGGCTGCACCGGTGGAGGAGGAAGGGTGGGGAGAGTCACACATTGTGATGAAGCAGCAGCTGATTGGCGAGGAGCCCTGCCGTCAATTATGGTGGAGGAGGAGGAGAGAGAAAGTGGGGTGGAGGTGGATGAGGCCATGGATTCTGAACGCTTCAGGCTAACAATACTTGGTTTTCTGAGAGAGAATGAATGGAGAGAGAGGAAAGTTGGGGACTTTTTGATTTATTTATTTTATTTAACCCTTGCTAATATCCTTTTTGTTTGTTTGTTTGTTTGTTTACTGTGAAAGTTTGATATTTTTCTTTTCTGCTGGAATGAATGTAAAGATCCCCACTTCTCCCAGGTATGGAGCAGCACAACCACTAATTCCTTGATCATCTGGATAGTGCTGACATGGCTCTTGGATAGGCATTCAATGGTATTTCATTGGATAGGATACCCTAGGTGTGATTTTGCTGTACAGCCTGTACCCAAAAACATGGATTTTGTTATCTTTCTCAACTCTCAACAGGACTCTAAACTTCACCGTCAAATTACTATCTGTGCAATTACCAAATACAGCACTCCCTATCACTATATATATATATATATATATATATATATATATATATATATATATATATATATATAAGGGAATGGTGAACAAGGCAGCCTTTCAAATTTGGTAACTGCAACAATTGTCTAGAAAAAAACAAATATTTATACACATACAGTTAGGGAGGGGAGAGACACAGTACCACGAAAATATTGTAATATGCATAGATAGAAAATGTCGCTATTTACCCCTGAAAATATCCTCTGTTTGATGTGATCATGCTTAGGACCACAGAAATTCCCAACTTAACATGATTGAACAAAATACTCAATTTGATTATTTAAGGTTCTGTATTAACAACTTAAAGTTAGAAACAATCATATTTGAATAGCCATTTTTTGTTTTTTGTTTTTTTTTCTGTTTACATTTCAGGACATGAAAATGCGAGCATAGAAAAAATGGAGATGCCGACATTCAAACACTTTATTAGGACCCTAATAAAAAAATGTCTAATTCTAACGATTTTATATGAATGGAGAATGACATCATCGTAATTTAATGATAATGCAATCTCTCACCTTTAATTCAAAATTAATACAAGAAAGAGTAATGATAGATATAGTGAAAGGTATCATCAAATTAAAAAAATGAATCACTCTCATTCTTTAATAGTGCATGTGGGATCCACATTTTCTCAATCCAACAAATAAACATATTCACTATCCTGCCGGTAAAGAAAAGATGAGATTGCAATGAATGTATGTGATACAAGCGATGACAAAATGTAGACCACATGGGGTAATATGGGCCCATATCAAACTGTTGAAGGCTTAAAATTGAGGTTGGTTAGTCCTATCAAGTTTCATAAAGAGAACCACCCTTATATAACAAGCTTCAAAGCAAAATGGGCCACTAGTTCAGGAGCAAATTCAACCAAAATGCAAGGTATGGGCCAAACAAATTCTCCTGAACTCGACCGAAGAGGCCCATAACACTTCAGGAGGCAATTGTGGAAAAATGACATAATTTCACCCAGTGATTCAAATTGAAAGCTTCAAAAAAAAAAAAAATTGGAGAGAACTACGACTGTGATCTGATAGTGCTACAAAATCGAAAGGAATTAGAAACTAAAAGGGCAACAGATTAGAAGTGTTAGAAATCAAAACAATGTCTGATTACAAGGAAATTCAAATGACACATGAAAATTGAAAATGCATGAAATTAAGGTAAAAAAAGTAAAAAGAAATTAAATGTAACAGTAAACTAAAAGGAGAAAAAATAAACTAAAGTTAAATGAAATGAAATGAAATTAAAAATTGTAAGGATAGAATGAGAGAGAGGGGTGTGGGTTCCACCCGTGCAACAATGCACTAGAGTTAAATTAGTAGTATAAAGAGAGAAGCAGCAGAGATGTGTGTTGGATCCGTACCTGTGATAGTTCTGGGAAGGAAGGAGAAAAGTGAGTGTGTGTGTGTGTGTGTGTGTGTGTGGAGGAGGAAAATGGGTTTGAGCTTAGAAGGTTTTTGTCTTCCCGAGGAGTCATTACTGTTTCACGAGATCCCGAGGAGACGACACACAGACAATAGAATATAGTATGTATTTTTGTGTGTGTGTATATATATATATATATATATATATAGAGAGAGAGAGAGAGAGAGAGAGAGAGAGATTTGATCATATTAGAGCCGAGAAAGGAGGCAGCGGCAAATGGTTTTGATTTGTTGAGCGCTTGAAAATGAAAACTGAGCTATGATTGTTAATTTTAAAAAACTTGTTTTTATATAGTAACAATTTTTTTTATAATTATAACCAAACAGACCGTTTATTTCTCATCATATGTATAAACGGGTTTTTTTTTATTTTTACATGAATTTCTCTCAAGCTAAGTATGTTTGGATGTATAAAATTGGCGTAATTTTTAATTTTAATTCTAATTCCAAAGCTAGTATAAATTTGGTCTGAATTGAATTCAATTCTAAAGGTCCATTCAATACTTCAAAACACAACCATTAATAAACAACAATCTCCAAAGTCCAATTTGATTTTAATTCAAAGGATCATGAAAACAAAGAATAATCATATCTTGACGAGAGGTAGCAACCATCTCTATTAATTTTAGGATTTAGATGAGATTCTTGAACTTTTGTTTTTACTTTCACAGATTTTAAAATTTGGACAAGAAACACAAGATGTTAAGGACTTGCAACTGTTCATTCACACTCATAGTTAATCTGTTGAGTTTTTTTTAATTTTTAATTTGAAGTTGAAGGTAGTAGTTTTAAACTTTTTTAAAAAAATAAGGGTACTTTCAACTTTGTATTAAGAAATTAAAAATAAAAAGTCAAGGCTAACCCATCTATGTGATTGGAGAGTCCCAAGCCCTTGGCATTTCTCTTCACGATAGCTTCTATTTGTGGTTTTTTTTTTCTTTTCTGAAAAGTGACCGAATGATCCATCAATAGCACTTAAAAATTAATATAAAAAGTATATAAAGGAGTGTAATTTGGATGGACAAATCCGAGTTGAATCCGAGTCCAACCTATTCTTTAAATGAGTTTGGACAATTTTTTTTTCAAGCCAATATTTGATGTTAGAAATCTTTTTTTTTTTACTCAAGTTGGAGACTTAAGTAGCAGAATAACATCTTGGATAATAATTTGTAGAGTGAAAAGTTATTACTAAATGTGTATTGAAAAGAGTGTCCATCAAAACGGTGTCCATTCATTAGATTGTGAAAGTGTGAATCTCACTTGCACTATCATTTGCTTTCTCAATTCAATGATAACTTTCATTGTATCTATCATTACTTTAAAATCTTTGATTTTTCAACCATAATAGGAAAAAAAATAGAGAAATAATATTGGTGAAATTCTTATAATCAAGGAATCCATAGCTACTTTATAATTTTCCCTTGTGCTAAACAATTCAAACTCACCTCAAACTGACTTTATTATTATTATTATTATTATTATTATTATTATTATTATCATCATCAATTTTATTAGGGTAAATATCATCTACCTCCCCTGAGGTTTGCCGAAATAACACATGCATTCCCTCTACGATTCAAAATCTCACTAACCTCCCTTGAGATTGTGATTTATGTAACGAACTCCCCCTCATTCTAATGGGTTGGACGGATCTAAATTAAATTCAGTGACATCAGCAAGAGAAAATTATTAGATGGCCAATTTTGCCCTTTTGAAACTGGAAATGACACCTATGACCTTATTGACCAATTTAAAATTACATGTTTACCCTTCTTTTATTAACTTAAAAGTACTACAATCCCTTTTACCCATGGCCCTATACTTATATTCATATACACAGAAATAATTATAAAAAATTCTCAAATGAATTATCTCTGCAACTCAAACATGAACCATGGCCCTATGCTCATTCTTTTTCTCGATGGCAAATGAACAATGAGAAGGTGTTGATGGCAAATCCTTGACGACCACGGCGAGGTGCTCCTACAAAGATTGAAATTGACGGTGAAAGGTGGACAATGACGCGAACTTGGGTTGGAGAAGAAGGGTCATATCCGACGATGGGATTGACTGCGATGATGATTTCACGATTTCCCGCTAGAGAGAATTAATGATGAAATTTCAATGAAGGCGACGACATGAACAACAACGGCGACAGCAAGGCGAGGCGATGACTCTAGTGACGAAAATCCGATGATCGATGATGACGAAAGGAAATCGACGAATATAATGAATTTCGGTGAGGTAGCGGTTAGTTTTCACTAGTTTACAACTTATGGTTGTTGGATTAGGATTCGACAAATGATTGCTAGCAGCGGTGATTGACGTTGATGAAGTTTTCTAACAAAGATGATATGCTTAGGTTTGTGTTTGCAAAGAAGTTGTGGGTTTTGTCAAATTGTTGACGAGGTATGAATTTTGTAATGGAGTCTTGCGGATAGGAGTTGGCTTTTGTGTTGGGTTGCCAAGATTGGGGCTTGCGGATTTGGCAATGGTTTTGTGAGAAGATTGATGAGTGAGAGATAGAACGGTGAGTCTGTTGATTTCAAGTGGAGTGAGATCAGAAGTGATTAGCTATGAAAATTGGATAAAAATAAAGGGTCTTTTTAGTCTTTTCATTCGAACAACAAATATCTATAAATATGAATATATAATTTATGGGCAAAATAGCAAATGCACTTGATATCCTAACTTCATTGGAGTGATATTTACCAATTTTATTTTTATAATATTGGTAACCCAAACATAAGGCATGCTTAACTTGAGTTTAGGCAAATAAGCTCGGGTTGAAAATAAGCTCAATTTTAGCTTGGACTTGAGTTGAAGGTTTAATATATTGTGTTAGGTTAAGTTGACCCCTCAAAGCAATAGTAAAATTACTCCATTCGAATCAAAGGTGCAAAAGAACTAGTGAAATTGGTAAACTAAATCGAACTATAAACAATCGTAACTGAATCGAATCGAGCCGTTTACTACAATTTTAGTTTTGTAGAATCGAATCGAATCATTATACAATGTTCTTTGGAACCATAACCAGAAACATTGAAAAGTATATATATGATATATAAATAAATAGTTTATATTATAAATTCTACTGTTTAACGTGCCAATGTTGATGGTATACCATTTGATATGTTATCTAATATATTAAAGAGAAATCATTCATTATGTATGTTATAATGATGGTATTATTTATATTACATTCTAACTAAAAATATGTTATACATATTTTTAATATTTATAAATAGAATATGACTAAGCAAATTTGTTTGTAAATAAATTTGCTTTATCTAATATATAAAATATGTTTACACATGAATATGGAATGCCAAGTGAGTAAAATGTTCACCTAATGTCCTTAAGAAATGGTTCAGCTGAATCATTTTCAGTAGAAGAAAAAAAAATTTCATTTTAAAATAATCATAATTCGGAATCGAATCGAATCAGTTTTTCACAGTTGAATTCCATACTTAAACAGTTTTGATTTCAATGTCACTTAAAACTTTTTAAATATGAAAATTTGGAAGCTTGGAAATTTCGTGAGACTCGTCATGGTGCCCTTGCTTGGAATCTGGTTCCAAAAAAAACAGAGGGAGATTAAATTGTATATATATATATATATATATATATATCTTCAACAGAAGAAAGATGGGGCTGAACCAGAAGATAGTCAAGCACTCAAGCCCCCCAATGAGAGAAAACAGGAGCGGATAAAGGAGAAGAGAACGGCAAGGCACATCATCAAAAAGCTACAATCCGTTCACAAAGTCAATGCATGTAAAAGAGAAGTATGATTCGGGTGAGTAATCATCAGATTGTAAATTCAATGATCCAAAGTTATGGAAGGTGGACCCATCCGTAAGAAATTATTGGATAGTCATAAGCATGTCTTCAACGACTTGATACGAATTCATCATTTTTCTAATTTCTGTTATATTCTTAATTTTTTCTATTTGTATAATATTTTATTACTCTTTTCATTAATATATAGTTATTAAACTTGTTAGGGTTAGATAAATATAAAACAAATATTCACCGACCAGACTTGTACAGATGCATTATTGGAGTTGGATATTATTCAAGTTCAACTAATACAAGAAAAAGGTCCAAACTAATCATACTTTTTAATTGCATCGACTAGAAAGAAGTCTTAAAATTTTTTAATAGGACAACAAAGTCGTACTTTTTATAAACATTTTTAACTAAATTATTTTCTTTTTTTTTTATTTCTTATTGGATTATCTTTAAGTATCTTTCTCTTATTTAAATATTAATTATACGGTTTACCTTTAATTTTATAATTGGTATAAATTTACCATAGGAAAAAAATATATAGTTTTAATTACCTCCAAACTTAACATTTTTCTAAAATGATTATCTTGTTATTTAAACTTCACTATTTATAATTCCCTGTTTAAACTTTTTACCGTGAAAAGAAATGTTTAAAAATATAAATTTTTTCATGCAATATATTCATGTAAAATTAAAAAATTACTTAAAATTTGTTTAAAATTTTCTACTCATGAAAAATCAAGCAATTACTTAAATTAGTTTAAAATTTAAAGGTAAATTTGATGGAGACTTTGTCATTAAAATAGTAAGAAATTTTTGATAATTTATTTTAACAAGAAAAAGGCATTAAATAAGAAAGGAAAAGATTTGTTACAGGTGGAGTTAAGAATTTAATTAAAGATCAATTTCACTTACCTAATTAAAAAAAATTATTAAAATTTTTTACTATAAAAATTAGGATTTTGTTATCTTAATATAATTTTATAGAACTTAATAATCCTTATAATTGAATAGTACAACTAAACTCTAACTTTTCGACCTATTTAACAATTGATTTTTTTTTATTGTTTAGCAAAATAAAACACTTCAACACGTTTAGCAATTTTTGTTGTCATTTGAATAATACCACATTTGTTTCCGGAAAAATGCCCAATTAGAAACAAAAAAATTGATATTTCATAATATTTTTGCACTGTAACACTAAATAGTATCTCAAAAAAAATCTTAGTGATTTTTTAACTAGTCATTTGTTTTTAAATCTTGCAATATTTTTTTACCAAAATAAATCCTCTAAACAAACATGTTTGAAATTATCCAAAGAACAAAAATGGTGCATACTTCAAAGTACATCCTTTCTTTTCTTTTTTTTATAATCTAGGTCAATCTCATTTTCCTTTTTTCTTTTTCTTTTTTTTCGAAAATTAAGGTGAATCTAATTTCTTTTTTACACAAGTACACAAGACTCGCGAGTCAAAGAATTAAGTATGCCCTAGTTAAAAACAATTGAAGCAAAAATTTAATCAATTTCCACTTGATACTCCGGATGTGAAATAAAATTTAAAATAGATTAAAATATAAAAAAAAAACAATAATATTACAATAATATTCTACATATACCACTATTAAGTTAAGCAGTAAACATCATCTGTCTCCTGCTCTGCCACCTCTCTCTGTAGTACAGAAAAGCCGATGGAGACAACTGGGGGTGCGCACTGTTTCCCATCTTCCGTCACACAAAACCCTACTGACACTTCCTTTTTCTTTCTAAACCACTTTTCATTCTACTTTTCCAAGAAAATACAAAAAATGTAGGTAGCTTTAGGGCTACACCCCCATAATCACCATCAAGATCCATCAGCAGCTGCAGCAGTTGATGAAATTGAATATCTGATGAACTGCTCCTGCAATCTCATCCACTGATCTAACCTTGCAATCATCTTCTATCTAAACATATACATACACACACACATATATATATATGTATATATATATCAGACTTATCAGTACATATTTACCAAAGTCAAGTACTTAACTAGTCAAACTCACATGAAAAGGCAAACCCAGAAGAGAAATGAATATTATAATAAGATTTAGGGTTTGGATTTCTTGAATAGGAATAGTAGTTGGGTTGATTCAAAGTCAAAATGGTTGACCAAGAACACAAAAGTGGAATCAAAAGAATGAACAGTAATATAATAAATACCAAGGATGATTTGATTGATACCTTGAGATTGAAAGAGTACTGAACTGATGTTTCCGAGGACGTGATGTTTAGATGCAACACTGTGAGCCTGAGCTCTTCGAGTGCAACAATGGCCTTTAGTAGTTGACCAGATCTTCTTCTACACTCAATTTTGAGGTTCGCGTGGTTTTGGATCACCCTCGCTTGCACGTGCGCTGCCGCCGACTTGTTCTCCGCCGTGAATTCGTCGCTCCTCCCTCCTTCCGCCGCGCAATTGTCCTGCTTGATTTTTGGTTGCCGCGATGATTCGAACATGCCGTCGAAAGGAGCCACGGTGGCGGAAGAGGTGGCGCCCCAGCCGCCGGCTCCCTTAATTGATTTCTGGGCTTGTAGAGATTGTAGCAGCTGTTCTAGTTCCTTCACAAAGTTTATTGCTCCACCGATAATGGACGCTTGGTCACCCTTTTCACCAAAATCGTCATTCATTCAAACATCATAGTATCAAATTTCATGAAACTTTAAAAGGAAATAGAATGACTGATTCGCTATAGAACTTCGAAAAATCAATATGTTAAATAAATACATTCCATTTTCCCCAAAATCATCATTGATTCAAACAACAAAGTAATTTCATGAAACTTGAAAAAATAGAATATGGTTGATTGCTATAGAACTTCAAAAAATCAATGTGTGTGTATCTATGTAATATACGCATACCCTTTGAACGTAGGAGGAGGGCATGAGGGTGCGGAGTGCACTGAGATGGTCATTCATTTGGCGTCTACGGTTGCGTTCCACGGCAATGTGGGTCATCCTCTGGCTCTCCACCTCCTCCTTGTTCTTCGCCGGCCTAGTGCGCTTTCGCTTCCTTCGTTCCCGGTTCTCCAGCGGAGTTGCGGAGAACCGGGAGCTTCTAGGCCGAACAACTGAGTCTCCCTCTCCGCAGAACTTATCTACCGAGGAGGGTTGGTCGTGGTTGAGGTCGGAGCTCACACCGTCGACACAAGAAGCCGAATGTGGGTGGTGACGGTGGCCCTCGGTCTCGGATTTGGCCGGAGAGTGGAGCTCCGAGACGTCGTGGGTCACGCAGCTTTCGTGCTCTAGTACTTGAATTGTGCGATTGGAAGTTTGGTCACCCATTTCACAGATGTGGTGGTTCTGATTCCATGGCCTTTTCTGGTGTTGCAGCCTCAACAAGACCTGAAAGCTGGGTTCTGAGAGAGGCGAAAATGGTGGCGATTCAGCACTTTGTAACATCTGTAAAAATGGCATTTTGTCATCTTCCAAGCTTGTCAAGTACTGTGATGGTTGTTGTAAAAACATGCTCTCTGCATCCACAAAGTGTCCATAACTGAGTCCCCATGTCTCGCTCTCTTGCTCTGTGGACTCCACATCCAAAATTTCCTCCCCAAACAACTGCAAAAAAAGGGATATACACAAATATGTGTAAGAAAATGGAAAAAAGAAAATAGAGTTTTCTCAGAAAAAATGGGGTCATTGTCATTGATTGGTGAGTGGATGCAATGCAAACAGAGAGAGAACGAAAGTAGAATAAGAATGGAATGTTAACAAGAAAAGCAGAACAGCAGATGTTAGTATTTCCAGGAAAATAACTCATTGCATTGATTGCAATCCACCATTGTGAGAAGTTTTTGCATTCAATTTTCGATTTCAAGGAAAAAGAGAGTACGGATTTGAGCCAACATACAAGGGGATTAATGGGTCCTTGGAGCCCCTCCATTGCACCAAAAAGTGCAGCCGTTGCTGAGTACTACTACTACTATATATATATATATATAGGAGCAATAAATTGCTTCTCTCTCTATCTTTCTTCTTCTCTCTCACCAATGCCTTAAATTCCTTCTCTTCATCAGTTACCAGCATTCCATAGTGATACTACCAAAACAATAGTAATAAATATACATCCCAGATAAGGAGAATAAAGCCCTATATATTCCTTCGCTTAAATACATTTAATGCTTTGAAGAACGCAGACACGGGTTTAAGAGGCAAGGATGGATTAAACAAGGAGGAGGTAAATGGTGTAGATGGGTTAAAAGGAAAATGGAAATATAAAATGATGCGGTGAGAAACGGAGGGTGGAAAATACTCATCTGAGTAAGAAGATATAAAGTACTCAGATATATTTGGGGCCTGAGAGGAGTTGGTGAGACCAATGCAGAGAGAGAGAAAGAGAGAGATTTGTCTGTCTTAACAAGGTCCCAAGCATTATTGGCGTGGCAGATTTGTCCAGCAGCGGGGACAGAGTTGTGGGGACTCTCTCTCTCTCTCTCTCTCTCTCCCTCCAAACGTACAGCAAATAGAACCATTACAAGGTCCTTCCATGGTTTATCTAATCTATCTCATTGGTCTCATGATGGGTCATTCCTTCATCACACACACACACACACACACATATATATATATGTGTGTGTGTGTGTGTGTGTATCATTACCATACACATACTATCTAGACAAATACAAATTTGCTTTAATTGTAGAGTGACTACTGGCTAGAGAACAAGGTAGATGGGTTTACAAGTCTTTTCTAGCATATACTAACTGAGCCCTTGAGAGGCATGCACCAAAGTTCAAACACTTAGATAATTCTGGAGTTATGACCTTCTGATTAGATTATAGTTTAAAGAGAGACCAACAAGTCATCTATTAAAAACTAATTAGTATCTAAATATGTCATTTCTGGTCATGCACAGTTGCTTCATTTAATTTCAAAATGGGTACACTTAAAAACCAAGTACACACATTCATTTTTCATCCATTGCTGAGGGCTCCTTGTCCTCCTTGGTGTCTCAGTTATATGTTGGGTGAGAAGTCAACCTTCGATAGATACACCACAATCAATAATTGCAAATTTCTGGGTTTGGGCCAGTGCCAATGGCAGCAGGCAATGAATGTGTCTGGAAGGAAATTTTGTCTTGAGGGAAAGAAGTAGACAAGATTGAGCCCTTGCAATGCAACTTATAGCCAATCCATCAATCATTGTTTGCTCCCCTGATTAAGTGCCCATCTAAAAAAGATGAAAAGCTAGTTTTGATTGTTCAATGGAGCAAATCAATCAATATTTTCTCCATACTTGATATTATTAAGTACTCATCTAGTGTTATGTAAAAGCATTACGATACTTCCTCCGAATTCAGAGGCCACGCACCCCATGGGGATAATGTGTGGGATGTGATATCTGAATTCAAAAGATGTATCATTTTTCATTTCATAAATATGATTGTTGATTATAGCTTTGTACATTTCAAAATCAGAAATATGAATTACAATTAGTGCCTTTGGATCTATAAAGGTTGTTTGATAAATTAATAATTGATTGTCCTCCCTCGGAGTTGTTGTAGACATGACACTGCTACTAACTTTTAAGAGATTGATCGCCTTGTAATTTGGCAAAGTGGGAGTCCCCATGCGACTATTCAAAGCCCTAGAACACACCTTCCCTGCTTTCATCCATACATGTCACAGCTTCAGAGAACCTAATATATTTCCAAAGATAATCTGCAATGTCTGTCTTTCTTATAAAGAAAAGAGGCCAGCTGATCACTGCTGGTCCTTTCAGCTTCCCGATATGATCTTTTAAAATTAGGAAGAAATTACTAGCATCATACTCCAATACAATATCATGTATTGATTATATATATATATATATCAAAGTCTGAGAAGCCTAACAAGACAACCTTGTCAAAAGCCTGGGCCAACAATCCTCCATATTTTATTTTTTAACTTTCTCAATTTTTCATTTTGGTTGCTATCAAAACACTCACCATCAGCCTTCCAGAAAACAAAGAGGCTCTTACAAAGTTCTCATTCATGTATCCATTTTTAACTCATTTTTTCTTCCCCTATCCTCTCCATGTGGCAGCCTCACTATCTCAACTCATCATGGCTGGCTTCATGTGGGCAATATAAAATTCAAGATGTGTTCACATAGGAAAAAGAAGACATCACACATATGAGGCACACATTTAACAGAGAAGACAAATCCAATCCCATACCTTGAAGGCTACCAAACTAGTTCTGATAAGTCTTGAGAACCTTATCTTCTCAAAGTTCAAACTGTGGCCTCCATTTTGCTCTTACAGACAAGTACTGCGACACCTCATACCACAGATAGACAGGCATTCTCTTTCTCAAGAAAACTTGCAGAAGTGTAACCTTTGTCTTCTAGCTCATTTAGTACCATAAAAACCACAACAATTTAACTCATGCAAAAGTAGGATAACATTACAAAAAATCTTGCAATAACTTATCAAAGGAGGGGAGGCCCTGTTAATCCATTGAAATATATATATATATATCAAAAACTTAAGGGCATCTTATCCTCTCTCACATCATACATTGTACAGCCTCTAGGCGTTTCGATGATCCATATCTAAAATCTTTTAGTCAACAATCAATCACATGCCTTTCAAGCAGGGTAATACCTTTCACATGCCATGTTTATATACTAGAGGACACGGTTCCCTTTCAAGCAGGGTATACTACAGTTATCATTCTGTTTGCTTAACCAACCCCCAACCCGCTGACCCAATAATAATAATAATAAGAAGAAGAAATGTAGACAAACAAATAAATAGAACAAAGAAATAAAAAGGTGTCCAACTAAGAGGCTGTGAATTGTAACCGAATAGGAGGTACCTGGAGCTTCGCAACAATACCATAGACTGACGAGAGCTTCAACCTGTAAATATAGCAAAATAGATGCCTCTGACCACTAAAATGGTAACTTGAATGAAATGGAGCAAAATAACGATTCCATTAAATTTGAAATGTGTGTGTATCAACTATTAATATAAACCTTGTAAATGGGATACTAAGAAAGGATTATCTGTGCTGTAAGCTTAAACACCAACCATGTGGAAATAGATTTAAGAATCATAGAACATACTGCCAAAATCAACTTCGATGCTCAAAATAACAAACAGCCAGTCATTGCAAAGAATTAAAAATGGAACCCCATGACTAAAGATAATTACTCTTGCATAGGAGGAAGGTAAGAGGAAAAGCTAGGGAAGTTTTTTTAAATAACAAAAGAGGGCCCAAGTACCCATAAATCTTGGTTGATAATCTCTTCTCCCAATAGTGTGTACTAACGCTCTATCTGTATGGTTACATGAGTGATGTTATACTCCCTTCTAATATAGTCTATCACCTTGTCCAATACCATGTCCGCATCAGCTTCTGGCCTTATTTTGACATGGCAAGCCAACAGAACCTTACCCACCGTAATGGCCCATATATGCAGCTCATGGATGGCCACCACTTCATCCATCTCACACAACCCCTTTTCGAGCTTTCTTGCATCAATTTCTCTTGGTGTGCTTTCCATCAGGACTTCAAGTATGTTCCGTATCATTTTGATAGTTGTCCCTAAAACAATGACAGAAAAGATGAGCGTGCATATCAGATCAATTATCTTCCACTCTGGCTTATACCATATGATAGCCCCCCCAATCATGACCCCTACACTCTGGATAGAATCCCCAAGTACATGGAGATAAGCTCCCTGTAAATTGATGTTCCGTTGCTTCTTTTGTTTGTGATCACTTTTTGGATTGTTTTCGTCTTGGGAAGATTTTATCAGCAGTGGTTCAAGATGATCTTCATCGGTATGATGGCGCGCTTCATCTCTTGAGTGCCCCTCATGATGATGATGATGAAGCATGGTAATCCTCATTCCATGGGTGTGGCCGTGACCGTGAGCATGAGCATGATCATCGTGGCCATGACCATGACCATGACCATGATCATGTCCGCCATGGCCATGATCATGACCTAACAAGACCGCCATGATAATATTTACCACCAGGCCAAAAGTAGCAACAAGAAACATTAGAAAGCCATTGACGTCACCTGTGTCATGAATGAGCCTTACAATGGCTTCATAAACTAGAATCCCTGCAAGCAACCATATGAGCTGGATGGAAACCAGAGCACCAAGAATCTCTACCCTAAAGAATCCATAAGTCTGACGGGGAGTGGCTTCCCAGCCTGACGCCCACAAAGAAAACAAGGAGATAGCAAAACCTGCAACATCTGAGAGCAGATGTGCTGCATCAGTTAAAATTGCGAGGCTATTGGCTTCAATTCCACCAACCACTTCTACAGTCATAAAGACAACACAAAGTACAACAGCTATAAGAAGTTTCCACATGGAAGCTGATCGTTCTTTGGCATCCTTGGAGCTTGTTCCAGCATCTGCGAATCCACAAGGTGCTTCCCCACATATCTTACTCCCTCCAAGGCTCTCCTCTACAACAGGAACTTCTCCACTTATTTCAATAATCTGTCCGTGCTGATGATCATGTTCTTCCATCTGAATGTACAGGAATAATGGTCATAAACTTCAATTATAATCAGCAAATGTACTATCAGGGAATTGGACAAGATTTTGTTCAAAGTTAGCAGGTAAAATGGTATGTACCATTAGATAAAAACATCATAATTATGGGCAGTAACAATGCATTCAAAATATATATGCATGACATAGAACAAGAACATTGTTTAGAACCCAAAATATGAGAGAGAGTACTAGGTTGTTAACGGATCAATGATAATCGAACAGTAAAATTCTCTCGGGCACTTCAGAGAAATGACTCAAACACTTGGCAAGAATGTAACAAGATATGGGATCGGGAATTGGGATGAAGGGTCACAAAATGCAGAGCAAAGTGCATAAAGGGAACCAATGATAGAACATCAATCTGAAATCAATGCACCAACGCCAATGAAAAGATGAAATTTTCTCACAGATGGTGGATATGATTAACTATTTGTTATCAGGTGGTTTCATGTACAAAGATCTCACTTTCTCTTTTTTATTTGAGATGCAGCATGGTGATGTTAATGACAAATGAAAACTTATCATCTTGTCATCCTAGGGAATAAAATTTTCAAGAAACCAAGTTACAAATTTCGTTCAAATAAATATTCAAATTTAAGTCATATCACATCTCCTTTTGACAGGACAAGTGGGGTTATAAAATGCAAAAACTTCCAAATTTAAATCATATATGCATCTTAACTTTCTGACAAGTTTTAAAGACGCACACAAGCAACATATATGATTTAAGAAGGCAGGGGATAAAAATAGACACAACACTTTGTAATCAGGACAACCCATAAGTCCGCCCACATGTTGCATCAACAGGCTCAGTAATGGTATAACCTTTTTCCTTAGGTGCTTTTTTGTAGCACGTTTTAGTGGTAATACCATATCTTGTGATCACACATCCCAAATCATGTTTATTACTCTTGTGAACAACTTGTCAAACCCCAGAGAAGGGTGCATGTTTAACAGAGGTTAATTCCAAGCCTCTTTCAACAAGTTGGGCACTCCAATTCAGATTGAGGGGAAGTGTCAAAGATATTGTAGACCAAAAAACACAAATATGTGGGTAAAGAAATTTTATGATATTCCATATTTTAGATTACATAGATATCTGATATGCTTATATATGAGATTTGGTCTATATAGTATTACCTTATATTTCCCTATAAATCTCATACCTTAATGTAACATAGTGAAGGAAGTCAATCAAAGCTGTGGCTCTTAAGGGTATTATGCAAGGGATGTAGAACATAATGAACGAACCACGTATATAATAGTTCCTTTCTTCTTTCTTTCATTTGTTACAAATTTCTATTAAATTTTATTCGACAATACAAAACAGCAAGTTCCCTTATTTGTGGAAACGGAAACAATTCAGACAGATGATATAAGAATTAGTTTGAGATATTTGGCTGATTCAAATCTAAGATTTGAAAGAGGAAATGCTAAGCAGTAGTAAACTATAAAATGACACAAGTTAATTCATGATGCAGAAATCTAAAAGGTTGTGTTCTTTTCAGAGGATTTTAGAGACATAAATATACAATTCCCATAACTTGAGGTTTTTGTTCAATTCACAGGAATCTAGGTTTCTTGTGGGGGTTTTAAATCACATAGTTTATAGGATTTCATGTTCCTGTCTAAAAAGTCCTGATTTGTAGAATTCCCCTCGCGGGATATTATGAAGTTGAGTTCAGCTACAATAGATCCCAAGACTGAGCACTCTTCTATACACTTCAGAGCTCACACACCGACTTGCCTATGCATGAATTCTATTGTCCTATTCACTTTTACCCCATTCCATTTTTCTCTTGTTCTATTCCTTTTGCAGATTGTATTGCCTCTCTCTCTCTCTCTCTCTCTCTCTCTCTCTCTACAAAAGAAAGGACTGATGATAAGACCAACTTCAAAAGATTAATTTTGAAGAATTTTCACTCTATTTGTGATTTAAGTTTGGCAGATAGCTTCATTCTATCAAAGATTTATCAATGCCAGAGTACTTCTAGTAAATAAAAACCACTCTACTCTTCATCTCTCACTTTTAAAGATATATTAGCCCCTGAAGTGCTCAGATTTGTGATCATTTTCCCATAAATTATCTTCTCCAACCCGCCAACAGAGTAAAAGGGATTAATCGCTAGTTCCTACACATCCCTAAATCAGCATCACTGAACTCATGTATTAACAGAAAGTATAAGTATATGAGAAAATATACTATATGAGAAAAATATCAAAAAATATCGTTCAAATTGGAGAGAGAGTGACTTTTGTTCAAGAACCTGTGGGGCTTTGGAGTTTCTAACAGGGCTTGAGATTCAAGGGAAGATTTTGAATGCGAGACATCGGTTCAACGAACAAAATAATTTCTAAATCACTAGATTTGAATTTCCTTGGATTTCAAATCCTCATTTGTAAAATCCTGCGATCTTTTAATTGTGACATGAACACAACCTAAATCATGAGCAAGAATCAATCCAGCACTACACTCAAGAAAGATGGAGCAAGCTCGTATAAAACTAAAACCTCAAGTGTTCACTAAATTGTCTTCTAAAATATTCATGAAGAACCACAATTGTAGCATCCATAAAATTCTTATTCCACACAAATAAACTAAAAGAAAATGATAACCATATAAAAGAGATCAAGGTATATAATCCTAAGGCACAAACACTCGCAAATACAATATAAGAAGACAAATGAGTGATGTTACTTCCAACATTAGTGCTTTATGTCAGCAAATAAATAGCTTCACAAAATGTTTGTCAAAAAGGAAACTGGTTATTGTAATGCCTCTTTCGAAACAGAACACCTAGTCTGTTGTGGTTATTTTAGAAGGGAGATATTATATTAGGAAAATACATGTATTAATTACATAACATATAATTGTAGGGCATAATGGCTCTAATAGCATTTCCCAACGTATGATGCTAAATTCATTAAATCATTCACTTAAGTGCACACAAAGATATACTATCACAGTTTATAGTTTGAGAAACAGAGAAATGATAGATACTTAAAGGAGCTTCCCAGAGAACACTTCTACCCATGCAAAATTTTACCACTAGAAACTTAAGCACAAGAGAAATAAAGCCTTGTAAATCTATGAAATTAACAGATATGGAAAGCATGAGGATAAGCTTCTAGCAGCTATGAATTCGAAAACTTTTTTTTCCTAGTTAGTACAACACACCCACCCCCAAAGAATTGTTTGCACCCAAGAGAACTTGATCCTTAGACCTAATGTTTGTTAGGAACTAGAACCAAGTTCTTTATCCACTTGAGCCAACCCCTTGGGGTATGAATTCACAACCACTCAATGAAAAAATGATTTGATATACACATAGAAAAGTACTTGCCAGTTTTTATTCTTGAACTAGAAAAAGAAAGCAGCAACTCAACAATTAAGCACCCGGGAAGCGATGATGATTATACATACTGCAACGTAAGGAAATCAACAATGGCTGTTCATCAAATGTATGTATGATAAATTAAACTGAATACTAAAACAATGTTACTGATTAGGTGAGAGATCGACCTAATCCTTCTTTGCCCACAATCAGAACCAAACACAAGCTATTTCCAAAAGAAGGGAGGGTTGGAGAGGACGCAACAAATGAAAGTTTTAGTTTTTAAGTCTATTGAAATATATAGCCTTACTAACTACAAAGTAGTACAAACACAATATTTCAACAATATGGCAAGAACAACATAAAAAAACACACACAAAAAAAGCCTTAACATATGAACCAAATTCTTGAGCAAAAGAACTTAAACAGAAACATACAACATACATCAAGTTCATAAATTAAACACGAAATGTGTCAGCAGCCACTAATCACAAACAATATCATAAATAAATATATATCAATATATACATACACAGTTAGTCACACATCAAATCAGTGGTTGAAACAAAAAAAAAAAAAGAAGTGGGAGAGCAAGGAAAATAAGGACCGGATATTCCATCAACCCCACATCGCATATTCAGCATACATAAAAAAAAAAAAAATCAAAATAAGAAAGTAAAAAATAATAAAAATCGAAAACTAATTTGATATAAACAACAATAGCAATAGTAACAATAATTAATAAATAGTGTACGAACTAATAATCAAGAAAAGGGTAGAAATTCCAGCTACCTTGTAGAGTTATAAATATATATATATATATATATATATTAATCCGAAATAAAGAGCGGCGATGCTCTCTGGTTTTGTGGGCTTTTGGGTTCGTGATCTTAGAAGAGTATATCTTTGCAGTTCAAATGTGTTGGATCATCTTCTTCAGCCTTCAAGTGCCATGGCGAGATTACCTTCTTGACCTCCTCATCTGACCTTCCATTCAACACACCAACCTCGATTTGAAAAGAGAATCAGAAAGGAAAGTTGTACCCAAAAAAAAAAACATCTATGGCATGAAAAGAGCAAAATAATGTGGGAGTGGGGCAATATTTAAATCCTTTTTGGTTTGCTTAAAATGGTGGGATGTGATAAAGCAGACAGAGAACGTAGGGTGAGTCCAACAAGAATGGACAAACAAAGAAAACACACATAGGCGTATTTTAGCGTGCATAATTACTTAATTAGTATTTCTGAAAAAGTTATGAGAGGCGGCGAAATATATTTTCGAAAATGTCAGGTTGAACTGAAGTCAAGAAAAATAAGGATGTTTCATTATTATGAACTAATTAACCTAATTATGGGTGTTTATGTTAATTTCTTATTTTTGTTTCAAACATACATACATATGTATTTTTAAATGAAACGTCGACTGGATGAGAAGAGAGTTTGCGTGTCTCTTGGAACTTGCTTTAATAAAATATCGAAAACATTCCACACATAAAACAAATACTCCACCGAGTAGTAAATATTAGATAAAGATTGTGTGGTCTGTTAGTGGGAAATCCGGGTAATTTGCCCCTATAATAATTAAATATAATGTAAAGGATGAGAAAGGATACTCTACTACTGTACCTACAGTACAGTAGTCATCACCGCTGTGATTGAGGTTGAGGGAGGAGACATATAAATAATAATAATAATAATAATAATACAGTAATGTTTTAACGTTTCAATCACAGCTTTGATGGTTGTACTGCACACCAGATAATCCCCAACCTTCCTTCCCCCATGCTACAAAAATATTAGTCACGTGATGAAGGCGTGGCGTGAGCCTTTGATTAAAGTTTATAAATAGTATAGAGCTATGAAGTAATGGTTTAGGGAAGTGATATTGTGTTACACAGGAACAACCAATGACATCACACAAAAATTCAGATCAATACAAATTCTGAATATCATTTTGAGGTTTGGTTGCAAGTCTCGTGGGCGGCACTTTTGCTTAGCCCACTTTTGTCTATCCTAATTAGTCTCTTCACATAG
Source organism: Cornus controversa (assembly GCA_026545225.1). Classification (NCBI taxonomy): domain Eukaryota; kingdom Viridiplantae; phylum Streptophyta; class Magnoliopsida; order Cornales; family Cornaceae; genus Cornus; species Cornus controversa. The sequence goes on along the minus strand of CM048851.1, from coordinate 56,524,050 downwards.
ATTTTTAGTATTTTATTTTTCTATTTTTTAGCAACCCCCTCTTCTTTCTTTTCTCTCTAATCTCTCTCTCTCTCACTTCTTTCTTTCTCTCTCTTCCATAATTATACATATGTCTTCTTCTGCATGACTTTTCTGCATCAAAAACTGAAGAATACGCAAGGAGAAGTATAATATATATAAATTGGTACGCAGGATAAGGGAGAAAAAGAAAAATGTTGAAAGAAAATAATTATGGCAACTGCCAATCACTAACAAAATTACCAAATCATCGCAAACAACTATGAACGCATAATATATTAACAAAATAAAATTTGAAAAGTAATTTTAAATAAGAAAAAAAGAACAGAGAGAGAAAGACGAGAGAGATTTCTTTTATGGGAAGTTTATACTATTCAAATAATAAAATCATTATTTCTCATAATTTTTTTGAAATTTTTTATGTTGGTGGAAAAATTATTGAATAGTTTTTAGGTTGCCATAATTAGTTTTGGGTTAGATTTTTAGAGAGAGAGAGAGAAGAAGAGAGAGAAAGAAAGAAGTGAGAGAGAGAGAGAGAAAAAAGAAAGAAAAAAGAGAAAAAATTGGGTAACTGTGGTCACTAAAAAATAAAAATATTAAAAATTGACGTGCATAGGATAATTAACACAATCAAAAGTGTGACACAGCTAAGCAACAACATCAATTTTTGGATTTGTGCTTCAATAGTCACCAATTCGACTCTTCCCAGGATCACTAGAGGATAACTGATCAACTGGTCAGTAGTTAATGAAGTTTTGAGTGTTCGAATATTCTCAGGATCAGTGAAGATTTGTCCGATCATTAATTTTAGAACCTCATAAAATTAGTCGTGTAAACTGACTCTTAACACTTATGATTGAAAAAAAAAAAAAATAGCAACAACTGGCAAAGTGGATTTATTTATTTCACTCTTTATTTGATTCACTTTCAAATTTATGTTTCCAAAGGAGAGAAAACACACTGCAATCTATTAATCTAGTCAGAGAGAGAGAACCTACCCCTGATCAATAATCAATATTATATATATATACACACATATACATACACAGTAAGGAGGAACCAGATGCCCCATATATAAATTTCCACTTGACAATAAGATTCGGGCATCAACATTACGAAATTTGAGAGATGCGATACCCAATACGAGGAAAAAGTTTTCGATCTGAAACCCCACTCATTGGCTTTATTAATTATAACTTAATGATTGATTTTATCGTCTCCATTGAAGCACTAATTGGTTTTAGAAGACCTAAACAAAAAGTCCTAATTTAAGAAAATTATTAAATATCTCAAAAATTATGTGTATGGTGAAATTTCACCAATAACTTATTATTTATTTTTATTTTTTAAAATAAATATTTATTATTGATGAAATTACTATTTATACGGAATTTTCAGAATAACCCAATAATTACTTCCTAATTTGTGGGTTCAAATCATTTGTCTCATCTTCTGTATCCAAAGAGAATCATAAACCAACCCACCGCTGACCACACATTTCTTACTTTTTAATTGTTTTTAATAAAATATATACCTTTGTATTAAAAAAATAAAAATAAACAACAAATGTTTTTCCAGTATAATTGAGGTGTCAAAACTCAAAGATTTAGTCAATTCATTTAAAGTTTCATACATTTTAAATGGAACAAAGTAGGTGAATAGAAATTTTTATCACAATAATAAAATAATACATGTTCATTTGAGATAAAAATTATTAAAATAATATTTACAAATTTTTTTCTGTTATATTTTAAATTAAAAAATAAACTGAGAATGAGTTACCCCCACTCACCGGTGTTATCCTTGAAATGTATTTGGTGCCGGTCTAACAAGAAATTATTTGTTACTCTAAGTGGATCAATAATATACGGTCCTTATTCCAATAAAAAAAAGTTATTTTTTATATAAGCAAAAAGAAAAAAATTATTTTCATGTAAAAAAAAAAAAGTGTGTATTTATTAGAGGAGAGAGTTTTTCCAACTGTGACACTTGTGCCAGTCTAGTCTGTAACGGCTGTACTTCTCATTACTATTTCCATAGTAAAGACATGCAAAGATGACATCAATTCTGTTCCTTTCTTTGTTTTTTTTCTACTTTTAAGGGTGGGACCAAAACGATGCTAACTTAGGTTGATAAAGAGCCATGCCTTCCCACCAGCCACTTATATATATATATATATATATATATATATATATACACACACACATGAGAGAATCCTATGGAGTAGCTGGGGGCGTCAAAATTAGACAAGAAATAATAACGTTAGACGGAAGAGTTAGAAGGAAATTTGGATTTGAGATAAATTGAGAAGTTTAATAAATGGATTTACACGAATATTATATGTAAAAATTGTGTTGAACAAGTTGTTTAATTTATGACATGATTACGATATGAGTTATTAATATATTCTACACTGATACAGGTATGAAATATTTGTTATCGTGTTTGCCAAATCACCTTAATATAGATAGATTGTGTAGATGCATATTTTATTTTTTATATGATCTTCAGGGATACTTTTTAGGAGAAATTCATCATATGAGTTAAATGAATTAAAAATATTATTAAACGAGTCAAGCCATTATATGACATGTTTATTAAAGTCAAGTCATTGTAAAACATATTTGTTAAACAGGTTATAATGGGTTAACACATTTAACACATTTAATAAATAAGTTGGGTTATTGTTGATGATTTCTCACAAGATTATTAAATGGGTCAAGTTAGAGTTGAGTTGTTTAACATAAGCAAAATGCTAAACATCATGAATATAATTTATAAATTAGTATCTCGAATTAGGTAGTTGATTATTTGGTATTAGGTGGCTGATTATTTGACCACTTTTTATATTTTAAAAGTAATTATTTTGAGAAAATACAGGAAGAAAAAAGAAAAAATAATAACAAAACTTATCATTATAGAATATAAATCATAACATAACTCAATAACAGATAATTCATATTAAATTTTATGTTGGTATTTTTCTTTGAAAGATTATTTCTATTAAATTTTCAAATAATTGAGACAAGAAATTACAAAAGAAAATTTATAATTTCTTTAACATAAGCTTGGAACTATTTCTCTGGAATAAAAAATTCTAATTTTCTACATTATCTATGCGTGTGAATAATTTAATAAACACATAATATATTTAAAGTTTCCTTATAATTTTATTTTAATTTGGCATAAAGAGAAATAGAGGGAGTGCAAAAGAGAATATATGTATATATAATATATATATATATATATATATATATATATATATAAAATTAGAGAGAGAAACCCAATTTGATTATGGTTCTTACTTCCTCTTTTAATGAAATTTATTTAATTCGATAAAATATTAAAAATTATGAAAAGTATAATATGTATCAAAATAAATAATATTTATATTTTTTTATATTGTCATTTCATTTTCAAGATACAAATTTTAAATATATATTCGAGATGCGTAGCGCTACTCGCATAATACTTGCCACCCTAAATTAATGGTATGTTTTGTATTTAGCAGCTCCAAGTACTCTGAACTTTCTTTGATAAATCTTCCACTATTATTACAGATTAAGAGGGGAAAAGTAAAAGGCTTACAAAATTAAAACTACAATTAGAAAAATCTAAAAACAAGAAAAAACTTACAAATTGGAGTAAATAACTAATTAGTTCATATATCAACTTTGCATTGCGGAGATCCAAGCAAAGGCACTTCACCCACAAACCCTTTCTTCAAACCCACCAAAACATCACACTTGACATACATACCATACCTTCCAGTCTTTATAGCCCCAGCCTTCCATCTCACCTTCCCCAACACCACCACCCTCAGCCCCACCACTCCATACCCCTCATCCATCAGCAACCCATTCACCACCTCCGCCGATACCGGCACAACCCCTCCACCACCCAGCACCGGCGACATCGCCACCGTGCTGTGTTTCTCTTGGACCAGTGGCGGCAGCGACACCGGCAGCGTGATTTCCTGGTTTCTATACGACACGAAAACGGAGAGATGGTCATAGAAGATGGACACTCGCTTGTTTGGGTTTCTTGTGACGATGGTGAACTGCATGGTGATGGAGATGAACGGCGGAGAGGTGGCGTTGAGGCCGTAGATGGCTGCGCCTACGATGGTGAACTGCGGCTTGTGGGGACGATAAACTAACCATACTGTGAGAGCTGTGGTGCCTGCTAGGAGAATGAAAATGGTTATACATGTGCACAGGGCACGGCGTGGCTCGGGAGGCGAATAACGAGAACCGTGTTTGCAATCGTTGGTCATTTTGGGGTGTGGTTGGGTTGGTTCACCTGGTCTGGTCTTTTCTGCCATGTATGTGTATATATATATATATATATAGAGAGAGAGAGAGAGAGAGAGAGAGAGAGAGATGGAGAGGTGGGTTGGGAACTTGGGAGGAAGAGTGTTGGTGACGATGGAGAGTGAATAAAACGAAGGGCTTAAGAAGAAGAATCTGAAGGACAGACGGAACAAAAGATGGAGGAAAAGGAGGGGAGAATTAGGTCTGTTCTAAGCTAAAGTTGTTTTCTCTTTCAACTTATTTGAATTAATGCATGGATGCTTTTCTCTTTTTCTTTTGTTTTCTCTTGCATTAATTTTCCACTTCTCTCCCCGTTTCTTTTCTTTTGCTTTTCTTTCATATATAAGATCCAAAGCAAAGCCACTACCAACAAAAAGCTTTTTTTTTTTTATTTTTTTATGAAGATTTTAGTTGAAAGAATATATTCGGTGAGTTTGGCATATCACATTATTAAAATGTTCATCCAATAGAAATAAATCATTTTACTTTGTTGATGACAATTTTTATATATAGGTGAGATTAATTTCATTGAATGTTGTATTTTGATTGAGTCGGCACATCAGTATGCTCTGCTCAACCCAATATTTATTGGTTAGTTCTAAAATAGATGGGTTATAACAAAAATATTTTTAAAAAAATGGGGATAAAAATTGTGCAACATTCATACATTAGTTATTCGTATATATTACAAATATTAAAATTTTCTTTTATTTTTTGTTATTTTTTTAAAAAGTATCTTAAGAACCAGTTGTACTAAAAGAGTGATGATTCATAATTTGTAAAGGAATTATAAAAAGTTTTTGCACAAGATGGGTTGTATATTTATTTGTTTAGATGTATATCTCCTATTTCAAATATTAATATATAGTTCTAACAAAGTATGCTAAAAAAATTAATCAAATCAATTTAGTTTAGAGCAATGTTACACATTATGAAATTATTTCATGAATTTTTATCATGAAATGTTTAACATTTGTCTATGATCGTGATAACGATATAATTGGAATGGTACGTCAGCTATTATAAAATTACGAAACTTGCATGTTTCTTAACAAACATTTTTTTATGTAAAGTTTGTTAACAAAAATGTATTTGGAAAATCAAATAGTATTATTAGCAGCGCAGTATATAAAGTATTTTTACAAGTATATTTTTTTCTATAAATTTACTCTTTATATATACGACTAATAGCTCCAATTTAATCAAATCAATTTTTTTTTTTTATCACAATTAATTTTGTAATTCACTCTTTTGGAGTTGAAAATTGAGTTACAAACTTGAAGAGGAGAGAGAGGGAAAGGAAAGAGGAGAGAAAAGATGGATAGTCTCTTTCTGGGGAAAAGGAAATGCCACTCCGCACCGACTCAAGTGGATGGATAAGACTTTAGAACCCGAGTTTCTTTTGCATGGGGATTGACGTGGCTCTTTTTCGTACCTTTAGCTGCTTACCTCTGGTTGGTCAAGTCCTCGTCACCCTTGGACCCATATGTTGACTTAAATGGTTACATCTGAGTCACCCACACCCACACATTTACAGAGGTGAATATAAATTTTGCACCTTTAATGTATATTTTCTTATACGTTATTATATATGTATATGTAGGATTCAAATTGATTGATATATTTACCCCCAAGTGTATTATAATCTTTTCTACACATTCATTCAAATTTCAATTGGACTCAATTTTGGCTGCCTGTGAGGGAAAAATATTCAATACTAGATTGGACTAGTCCAATTAATTTTTTATGAGTAGAGTGTAACATCAATATTATGTCAACATAACACTTACGTCATGCTTAATGTCACTTACCACTCACAAAATTCAATCTAGCTTGTCTGACTTTCAGCCACCAAATCATTATTCTTATTAATAATACATATACTAATACAAGACACAAAAACACCGGTGTTGCAAGTTACATGTAACCATGATGCTGATTTCCACATAGAAGGAAGATGGCTGATAGTTGTTAATCACTTGGGGCAGGGATCATTTTAGCAGAGATCATAGATACTAACATGGCGTACATCCTCCATAATGATCATCAGCAGAAAGCTAATCACCTACGCAAATTATTAAAATTTTCATGGTGTAGTTTGTAACCTTGTTAAACAGAGATTTCTGTAATGTGTAACCTGGATGTGCTTCTTGAACCATATACATACAAGCAAACAACCAACCAACAAAGGCAAACTGTGCAAGAAAACCTGCCTGACTGCATGGTAAACATGTTACACGTATACACATGAGGTAGAAAATAAATAAAATAACCTAGCAACTCAGTTTCCTCCTCCTCCTAGAGAAGCAATGCACACAACTAAATACTTACAACACTATCATCTAACTAAATGCTAGAAATTCCGGTTCAACCCTATTCCTTTGTCAAAGACTTCAGTGGCATTATGTTCCACCAGCACCTATTAAATTCAAGTATACAAAACATTCATATAAACTGCATCAAACAATCTACAGTTCCTACCAAGTCAAAAGAAAACTTTGAAAACTCTGATAGATCAGCTGAGCATTAATGAATCTCATAGGAAACCATCAGTTTCAGCAGGTGCAGGGTCACCCTGCACTTGACGAACAAACTGTCCTTTTACTCGGGGGCGCTGCTCCGCAAGTCTTTTCCTGCTCTGGTATCGAACCTGTGCAAGAAAATTCCACTTTCAATTACTAACATGATCATTTTGTGTGGGTCACTCTATATAGTATATATTATGACATTTTCACCACCATTCACAACTGTAATCGGAAGTTCAAGCTACCAGAATAAGGAACTATACTGCGGGAGCAATTATGGAGCTCAAACTAACATCACTTCTATTCGTCCCTTTCTCTGGGGATTACTATGCTTAGTTCCTGTACTTTCTTCTTGGGTTACTGTGTTTAGTTCCTTTACTTTCTTCGGGAATTACTAACTTTTTACATTTAGCGAAGCAGCATAATGGATTCGCGACAGCCCAAGTTTTTGTTCACTGTTCGCATATGCTTGAATGGGTTATTAAAGTTATCCCACCAACCAGAATGCTGTAAGGTTGATATGCAGCATGATAAGGATGACAGATAATGATTAATATTGCCAACATACCTTTTTCTCATAGCATCGCTCTTTTCTTTTCAATCTGAACTTCATTAGAGCTGCTTCTCTTTGGGTGGGGCAATGAGAATCCATCTCTCTTGATCCATCACGAGAGAGGAGAGGATTGTCATTCACACTATCAGAGACGGTGATTTTTGCAACTGCAGTAGCTGAAGTGGCATCCTGGTCACTTGAATTGCAAATGCTTCCACACACACCTCTGTTGACCTTACTTGCAACACCATTACATAAACTACCACCGGCACTCAGACCATGGACAAGAGAACCATGTCTCATTACCTCCATAGTTTCCACATCGTTCTCCTCCTCTCGCAATGTTTGGCCACCAGACTGATTAGTTTCATCAACCGTGCAGTAACCTCGTTCCGAGTTGTGAACTTTAGAATCGGAACAAAGTAAGGAGCTCATTGAGAAGGGGGGCTGATCCTGCTGCCCTGTTGATTTGGGACTCCAGACAGGAGGGAAACCTGATTGTGTATAAAATAGAGGTGGAAATATTTGACCGTAGCCACTGCACAAACTCTCAAACCTTAAACCTGGGACTGAAAAGAAACCAAGTTGATGACCTTGACGTGCTGCATCAGCCTGTCCAGATTGACCAACAACCAGAGTGCTCGGATCATTCTGACTGGTACTTGATACTTTACCATTCCATTGAGAAGTACCATCGATGTTTTCAGGGAGTTGATTAGAAAACTGATTTTGAGAAGTACTTGCACAGTCCTTTGGTTCAGTACACGTACTAGCAACTGCTGGAAAAAGTGGTTGTGATGTCTTACTATTATTATACCTGCAGAAAGGAAATTCTAATTAATTAGGAATTCATTGTAAAATAACATTTGTGGCATTCAGTGACACAACCACACACAATTATCTTCCATTTTAAATCCCTAGTAATGCAGTGAGGGCATAAAATATTAGTTCTAAAATTTTCTGTTATTAACATTATTTCCCTTGTGAAAAGAAGAAACTTTAAACAACTGTTTCTGTTATTTTATGTTATTTTTTGGGAGGCGTAGGACTCATCAATCTCAAAATCACAACTGAATACAACTCAATGAACTCAACTTCGCTTCTATTTAGTACTAGTGGAGAAGAAAATGAACTTCAATATACACATTAAAGAGTATTTAAACCAGTGAGAGTGATCAAATCAGATAATCTCAAAGATTTGTTAAATCTTTCCACAATTCATGTTGCAAGAATCCTTTAATGTGAGTAAGTACAGTGTAATAGTGTTAATTGACCTCATGATCCTAAAGAGAGAGAGCATGAAACTATGCTGTTATAAAATCATGTGGCTTTTATCCAAGGATGCAGATTTCTAAGTAGAATTTTTGAGTTCTGTAAACTGAATTTTAGAAAACATCTCATTTTGGTCAGATGTTGGTGAGACTGAGAGTCAATACTGACAGTTAAGCAAATTTCAGTCAGTTTATTATAATTGGCCCTAGCATTATCCTCTCTTTTTTTCTTTTTCTTATTCTTTGAATCCCCTGCTAAATCTTGTACATGTTTTCTTCAATAGCTTGTGTAATTTACTCAAAATAATTTAGCAGCTTTATTTCAAAAAATGTATGCCATAGGATAAAAATTTGTTTTCAAACACAAATATGAACATAGTTTAGGATAAAAAGTTCACAAAATATAACATGCTAAGTTGGATCCTTTTAGGCACCTTTTGAGTAGTTACTCAGCAATAGAAAAGAGTGGACATATACGTAGACCAGTGAATGGGTAGAAGAACCATTGAAAAAAGAAGAAATAGTTCATCTATGAGTGAGATTCTATCCAGATATATGGATCTTCCCAGCAGCCAAGTGGAACCCCATCCAAATCTGCCAGTTGTTGGGTGACACCTACATCATTTACTAGGATGATGGTGAAGCATTGCGAAGAGTTAATTGTTTTCCGTTCTTGGCCCCTTTAGTATACTAGAAGTAGTACTATGATCTATAGATTCCAATCAATATCCGATCCCAACAAGAATAGAAGCAAGGTGCTTCCAACTTGGCTTGTAGTTGTAGTAAGAGACACAGAGGGAGGTAATAGACCTTAAGAAATTAAACATGATAGGAGATATAGCTTGCAATAGAAAAGAATGAAAAAAGAGAATTAATATGCCCAGTCCCATTCAACTAGATTTGGTGTTAAGGCAATGATGGCAATGACTCGGAATTACCTTTCGTGCATTCAAAAAAGGCCAAAAAAGGAATATGAGAGAGAATTTCTTCTTACTAATAAATATAAAATAACATTTTGATACATATAAAATTATATATATATATATATATATATGAAAGCATAAATTTAAGTGTTTCAATGTAAAAGCACGTGACTAAAGCCACAAATCTTAACACTGCCGCTCCACCACAACCAGAGCCACCATTATTACATCAACTCCATCACTCCCAACACAGTAACATCACCACCAGCACAAACACCTATAAGTTATCCTGTGTATTTTCTATTGAGAATACTTTTATTGCATAAACGTCTACTAAATATACCTTTTACTAAAACAAAAGACAATAAGAAAAAATAGTTTGAAATTTTTGCCTTGCAAAAGTACATTTAAAAGGCATAACCAAATGATGCCTCAACTTTATATTAAGTTCAATAGCTTGCATTTATATAAAGTGAATGAATGATGGGGAAACAGAAACTCACCATGAAAAGGCAGAGGCATTGGAGCGGTTTAGTGTACTCCTTTCATCGGTACCTTCGTTCTTTGAACAACTAGGATGGAATCTTCTTAAAGAGAGTTCCAATTGTGGAGCAAATGCGAACTTAGTTGTTTCACCTTTGGCACTAGAATGTCCATTAGTGTCTGTTGGACGACTTTCAAATTTGCCAATTAAGTCAATGGCTCCATTTGAAGGTTCAACTAGTTCATCAGTGTGGCAATGAATCTCACCAGTAACATCAGCATTTTCTCTGCATCCTTCTGGCTCCATGCTTGCATCCGTGGTCATTGTTTTTGCATCAACATGATCGTCTCCCAATCTGATTGAAATTGAGTTATTAACTTCCTTGCAGAAAGCACCTTCTGGCCCATATCTACTTGAGTCCTCTGCAACAAGTAGCATGTCAAGTCCCAATCGATGAAAATTAATTGAAGGACAAGTCAAATTCTAGTATGATGGAAGGAAAACAGGAGAGTATAGCATGGTACCAGTTACAATGTGAGGAATAATTGATTTCTCGACCAATTTTGCACATTCTTCATGCTTCTCTGTATTGCTCAAGTTAGATGTACTCCCACATTTCAGCTGTGACAGACCCTGCATATTTTGTATATACGCACTCTCAGCTTCCAAGTAAGGCGTTGTACAAGAGCTCTGCACAAGAGGTGGCAAAACATGCAGTCTCTTATGTAAAATTTCATGAAGCCAACCTAATCTTGAAAAGGAAATCTTCCTCAAGCTAGAAGTGGCCTCATACATGCATCACAATGTAGATCCTGGAAAGTACATATATCCGTAACTTATTTCATTTTGTGTGCATTGTGCAACTTATGATCCAAATGAACCGAGTTACTACTTCACAACTCGGAATGGAAATGGTAAGACTATTAATGGTTTCCTTTGTTATATTTTGTTCATCGGAGAGACATTACTCCAACAGTGTTAACAAGTGTTAGATTGAGATTTACATATCAAGAAACAATCTTAAAAATCTGGCATGCCAGAGATCAAATATCTTAAGATAATTTATGCAGAAAAAATATTCCTAACATTCTTCCTAAATTGACTTCACGATGAAATACTACTTACTTGAGCATCACACGCTTTCTCACTGCATTCCTTATTTTTCTGTGCAGAAGCCAAATAATCGCTTGAGTGATTGCTTGCTGCATTGTTTTCAGAAGTGGCTTCGGCTCTGTGTTGTGCAGCAGCTGTGTTGTCATGAACATGCCCAACGGTTTGCTGATAGAATTTTTTTAGTGAGATTCCATTAACATTTAATAAGCAATTATAAATATGAAGGAAATTGAAAAAATAGTACATACAGTTTGTCTTCTCCACACATGCTGCCATAGGTTCTTCAGCTCATTCCTCCTAACAGGCTTTATAAGAAAATCAGCAGCACCTTTCATCATGCACTTCCAAACCACACTAATTGAATCCTGGGAAGACATCACTGCAAGATAATGAGTAGGGATGTTATACTTCTTTACCCACATTTACAATCTAATATCAAAATTATGAAAAATTTGACCCGAAAAATCATCGCTCAGGTGACATACTAATGACAGGAATATTTTTGCATATTTCATGCTCCATAATCAAGGTAAGAAGCGCATATCCAGATATTGATGGCAACTCCACTTCAGTCAATATGAGGTCTATGCTATGGGGTCTCCCCTTTAGTGTTTCCCAAGCCTTTAGGCCATCCGAAACAGCAGCAACTGCTCAAGCAAAAGCAATAATTGTCTTCAGTCTCAGAAGAGTCATTCATCAAGCATAAGATGTCATATCTTCTAGTCATATGAAGTAATAAACATTAGAAATAAAGTTTGTTGTTAGAAAGACAATTTATGCAGATAAAATAATGAAAATTATGGATGTTTGAAAGAACAACTTCAAACAGAATTGAAGTGGAACTTCAAGTTCCAAGTTAATCCTAATGTGAGAGGCAACAATAGCAGGAAAAAGAAAACATGTGAAGCACAAAAGTAAATCTTGTACGGACATTCATAACATATATTTAAGCATTCGAACTATACTAAACTTTGAATTTCCAAAGTATCATACCATTGTGCCATCACGTGGGAAATTAGATTAACTAAAAGAGAAAAAGGAAAGCATTAGTTAGAAATGAGAACTTAAAAGTAGGGAATCAACCAGTTTAGTCATGTGCATAGGCACCGATGAGGCAATAAAACTACAGCTGAAGTAGCTGAAAGGATGAAGGAAAACCCAAAAGACATGCCTGGTGGAAGAAAACCTAACACCATAATATAATATAAATTGGATAATCTGGAGAACATGGTGGAATCAAATTCAACTGCAGATTTCAATTCAAACGAATAAGAGTTAACAACAAGATGAATTGCACACCGAAAGTCCACTGGATCAAACGCCCACAACCAAATCTCATTGACCAACAAAAGTTAACTCACAATTAAACCAGTCCACGCCATTTAAAGTAGCCCA